>VWYP01020112.1:0-11292 GCA_013400435.1 Pycnonotus jocosus | reverse complement strand
TTAAAAGGTTAATTTCTTTACATTTTTTATAAAGAAACACAAGAAACTGTGAGATAATAGGGATGCCAGACAAGTCTGGAGATTAAGATATTTTCCTTTCCCCTCTTACATGAATAAATGTTATCCACCTAGTATATTTATGTCAGCACATTGCTGTCAGTTGTTAATAACAACATCCCAATTAAAATACAAAGTCAATGGGAGACAAGAAACACCCCATGACTAGACTGTGAGGAGGTGCAGGATCAGCCAGGTTAATCTGAGCTTGGAGTTTTGATAGACCTAAGTGCCGGGCAAGTTCAGATGACACATGAGATAATTAAAAAGCATTAGAAGGAGGGCTTCACATTTTTGCATTTTGCAAGAAGCCTTAATGACTCCCAGGGCATCAGAACATAACACGTATCTTGTTGAGAGAATAAAAACTCAGAGCTACAACAAAATTGTTTGATGAGACTGTGGAGATTGGGGGAAGAGAGAGAAGAGGGATTAATATTAGTTTTGCATTTTCTGAATAGCCTAAGGGAAATATAATTCAGTTACGTTTATGTATATTTTTGAGACACCATATTCATAGCTAAAGAAAATGTCTGCATTTTCAGGCAGTTAGACAGGAAGAGTGCTGATCCTCACTGTGCTTTCACCAAAATAAATAAATAAAAAAGACCACAGAACTGATGGTCTTCTTTTCCTAAAGGAAGCTGAGAACAGTCTGAATTAATTGTATGGTGAATAGTATATATATATATAGAATATCCTGGATTTACGGGCAATGAGCACAGGAAATTGATTACACTGGCTGAAATGCATTGAGGTGATACTAAGAAGTGGAGCTTCTACTAGAAAATTTTACAAAGTGCTCTGGAAATTTATTGCTATGCATTTGTATGCAGATAATTATCTTCAAATTGGCACTGAGTCCCTGATACAAGAGTAGCTCATCCCCGTACTGTTTTCTTCTCATTGCACTTTACGGGCTTAGCATGAGAATAATGCTGAGCATACAGCAGAGTCCTCATGACATCACAGCCTTGTGGAAAAGCAGCCAAAAAGACCAAGATGTGAAGGCACAGGGTAAAACATCCATGGATGCACATCCCTTGCAGATACAGCTGTGTAAACCAAAGCTGCAACTGCTTTCAGGTGCCTCCCCAGTAGCTAATAGGGACATTTCCATTGTGGCCTTTCCACAAGCACTTGAAGTTCTGCAAAGTACTTAGCTCTTCTTTGCTGGAAAAAAACATCTCTGAGACAGAGAGACCCTCCTGTGAAGAAGTGGTGGAAACCTAGAGAAAACCTGTTAATTATCTGAGAGGAAGTCATGGAAAGATGCTTAGGAAAGGACGAAGGGTGGATGCTCAGGAAAAGTGGTTTTTATTTAAAAGCATATACACACATGTATGTATGTATGTATGTATGTATGATGTATGTACGTATGTATGATAAAAATAAGATGATTGAGCTGAGAGGAGGATGAGACAATATTAAATATGTATTTGCACAGAAGGAAAATTAGAGAAAGGAGGCGTACGTTCACATGTCTGGTAAGCATGTTTTGCCATGAATAATCTGAAAGTCATAAAAAGTAATGAAATTCTAGACCCATTTTACCATTTTTGTTGGACAAATGTTATAAATAATGTACATTTATACATTATAAATAATGTATAAATGGACACTAGAATACTAGACACTAGAATGTGTTGGACACTTTTTCTGAATTTCTTCTCCATTTGAAAACAAGTAATTGTTTTCTTTTTGCCACAATACTTTAAAGATAGGTGTGAAGGCACAGGGAACGGAGCAGCTTCCTTTGTTTATTCTGCAAAAACTTATAAATAGTCACTTCTGGGTGAACATTATGATCACAACTAAAATACATGTCCCTGTAGTCCTTCATAGAAGGATGATAGTTCTGTATGCTCAGCAAAGCTCTCCACCTTCACCGACACCTTAGTAGCTGCAGCAGCTTCTGGGATATCCTGGAGAATCCACTGAATGATGTTAACTACAGATGGACAAAAATTTCAGCTTCTTTTGCATCACTTGTTCAAGTTAATTCTCTACAGATTACTCTCACATTCACAAGTAAATGGAAACAAACAAATTTCTGCTGTCACAAGAAAATTATGTTTTAGTGTTGTGAGGCAATAAGTTCTGGTCCAAACCCACAGACAGAGAAGCCAGTTAGTGGGAAAAAAAAAAGGCTCTATTTACCTGGGCTAAAAAGGAAATTAATGATCCCCATGTCCATACAACACAAATCCAGAGGTCTTCCCTGTGTTTTCTCTCACAGCAGCTCCAAAACTCACCTCTTCCTCAGTTTCACCATTAGACTTCTGATTTGTATTTCAAGGCCCTGTCTTTATTCTTGCTCTTGTCTTCAAGCTTCTTCAACATGGCATCCTACCTAGGCCTTGTACTGCATAGATCTGCTGGGATGCCACTGTGGTGTGTCCTGAGGCATTTCCCAGCTGCTGCATCTATGTATGGGCTGATATTCCTGGATGGAACAGAAAAATGTGAATTGTGTCTGGGTTCTTTGTCCAGTTACATTTCAATAGCTGGATAATCAGAATCAGAAAGGTACATATGTGGCTTCTTCTTGGTTTTGCTGTCACTGCTCTTCCAGTCCATGTTATTTTGCTTCTCAACAGAACCAGTTATTTTTTACCTACTAAAACCCTGTATAAACACTGCAGTTGCTAATCCTCATGTTTATGAAAAGAAAGAAGCCATTTCAATCTCAGAAGTTAAGCCTGACCCTTCCTGAGCTTCTGCAGCTTGTGGGAGGAACCATGGGAGGTGCTTCTCTCAATCCACTTGTAGGCAGCTGGATGCATGTTCATTAAGTGCTTGGCATCAACAGCTTGCATTGCAAAATTCTGCCTTGTACCTGTGCTCTGAAATGTCTCATGTTAGCTGGTCAGGAAGCAAACTCTATTTCTAAATGCTTTGCATCTCTCTGGAGATGACACTTGCCTTATTGTTGCCAGTCTTTCTTGTGTTCTCACAGGATGAGAAGATAGAAGCTTTTTATGAAGAGATAGCTGGGTCTTGATAGGATGAACACAGAGCAGACATGATTTGTCCAAAAGAACCTGTACCTTTCCGTGCCTTAACAGCAATTTTAATTACAGATTCAGACAAGACAGCCCATTTTCCCTGGTCTAGATTTTTATTTCCAATGAAGAGTCAATTATTTTTTTTTTTGAGTGAAGTATGCACAAAAATCCAGAACGCAGGTGGAGTAAAACAAGAGTTTTGAAGATGCAAATGAACTTATATATCAATTCTGCATTTCACAGCCTAAGTGTATATTTGCCATGGTGCATCAGGCCTCTGAAGTACATTGACAGGCTGCAGTGACCAGCTCACTAAGCTGTTTAAAGTGTAGGAGGTGAGTTTGCTTCCCTCTGGCCACTGCCTGCCCCTCAGCCTGTCCTGAGATCTCCTTGAAATGAGCAGACCAGGAGGTGCAGCACATGCACTGCAGACAGCAGGTAAGTCAGGCAATCATTTTACAAACAGAAATGTTGTTATTCCCACTTCTGTCAAATTTAGGAGAAAATTTGGTGTTTTGGTTTTTTTCCTAATGTCTGTGAAATCCTCTTTCCCTTAAGGGAGAAGAGGAAAGTAGCAGGAGAGCCAGACCAGATTTTTTGGCTCTTGTTACAGCCTGTTTCTCTCTGCAGGCAGCATAAAAATGGCTAATAGCCTTCCACATGGGTAGAGCAAAAGCTGTCATTTTGATTTCTCCTGGATGGGAAGCTCAAAATGCTCAGCTAAACACAGAGCTTCCCTGCAGCTAATCCCTCCCACCACTCTCCACTGTTGCATAAAGGCTGCTGACACGCTTACTGATGATGACAGGTTTCTGGCCAAAGGAGAGATCAGTCCCAGCACCATGGATACCAGCAGAGCTAAGACAGGGGCCACCATGGAGCCAGAGGTGATCTTTCCAGGTGGCAGAAGACAAGTAACTTCATCAGGCATGCTAAATGCTGCCACATCCACTATTTTTTCAGGCTCTACATATTCAGCAAGGGGCGGCAGCACAACCCTGTGAGGAGACACAGACTCCTTAGAAGAGCACTTCAGAAGAAGACTCCTTGAAAGATGACTTCATTGTTGTTTCTTCCTCTCATACCACCCTGGCTGCTTCAGCATGGCTGGCTCTCACACAGCAGTTCCATGGGAGAGTCAGCAAGCCAGACCCAGTAAGCTGACACACTAAACCATGACATCATAGGAACCCAAGATTCTCCAGTCTCTCCTGGCCTGACAAATAGAGGACCAAATACAAATCAGGCCCACTCTCTGCTTCATGCAAATGCCAAGTAAGATTTCTCTCACAGTCACTCATTTTCTAACTCATGGGTGCAGAGCAGGAACCTCCCTTGAAAGACACACAATCCTCACCACTGACAGATATTAACATTATTAAAAAGGCAGATAGAAGAGAAGAATGAACCTCTCAGTCTGTGTGATATTTCTTCACACTGGAAGAGTCTCACTCCATGTGCATTCACCTTCCTTCACAAAACAGGCTCCAGTACAAAGTACCAGGACATTTGTGTTCAGGTTTCACTCGAAACAATAGGTTTCAAAACAAATTGGATGCTGCATTACTTCTATTTTCCATTGAGGAGGAGGGGAAGACAATAAATTTAGAAAAAAACCAGGAGTGATCCAGAGCACAAAAGAAAATTAAATCAGAGGAAGAACAGGGGAGGCTCATAATAGAAGTATATCCTTTTGAAGCCACCTTCACATATATACTTTTCCCTCTAGCTGCAGCCATTTAATGGAGCTTTATTAAAATAACATCTCTGCAGAAATGTTACTTAAAAGAGAGAAGTAATAGATTTGTTTTCAGGACCAATGAAAACAAATCTCCTATAAACAAGAGTGGTTTTCCTGGCCAGGCAGGAACTCTCTAACTCCTTTTTAATCTGCATCCATCACAGGGATGAGAGAGATCAAAACTACAACACAGCTCTGTGATAATGATGTTGTCAGCTGTCTTGGGAATGCTCTGTCCAGTCAACAAACCAGTTAAACAGCCAAAGATACTGCTGCTGATGTTCTGCAATGACACCAGGTGGTAACAAATGTCCTTTTTGAAGCGAGCAATGGGGCCACATTGAAAAAGTGATTCAGTCAAATTTTGTAGTGTTGGTTTTGGGCAGCATTTCAGCAACTTGAATAGGAGAAGCAGTGGGAGGATGTGTGGTCTCTGTGGGCAGCTTGCTGTCTGTGGGAATGAAGCAGAGCAGATGCAACCCTTGTATGCAGCTGATCACACTTTCTGGCATGCTGAGATATTTGAATTGCAGATTTGTGGTTCTTCCTAATTTCTTGGGTTTTGTTGTTTGGTTAGTTTGTTGTGTTTGGGTTTTTTTTGTTTTGGTTTGGTTTTTTTAATTGAAGCATCAATTTTAAGGAGGTAGGGTTTTTTTAGTATTATTTATATAAACCATATAACAATCATGAATGAGATGCAACTACACTGGAGAAAAATGGGACTACTTCTTCTGCTTCCCAACATCAGTGAAAATGATAATTAGTTAAAGAGTAGCCTGTGCTGATTTCCTTACTCTAGAAGGTTGTGTATGAATGAATTTTACCTTGTTTCCAATGACTGAGTGTTCCATCAGGTGTTGACAGCTATGGCCTTGGTTGTCCATAAACTAAATATCTTCAAGACCTCTAGGAGCAATGAGAGAATCTCAGAATATATAAAAGAGGATATAATTAATTGCCTCTCAGTGTTCATGGGCTCTCTCTCAAAATAAATAGTTTTATTAGCAGTTTCTCTCAGCTTGATATCCAGTCACCAGACATCAGGGCTGGCTTCCCTTCTCAATAGCAAAATGGAGTCCTGACCCTTACAATGAGTGTACCAATAAGCCTTTATCCTTGGAACCTCAGTCCAGTCCTGCATACCACCTGATCCCTGAGAGAAAACTCAGCCAGCTACTATAAAATCCTGGATTTTTTTCTTTCATAGTTAAAAAACCTCTAAGACCACTTCAAATCCATTAGGCCCATTAGGGCTCCACTGGGAACAGGATGGGCCGAGTCCATAGGACATACAGTTTGGCAGGTTTGCAGGAACACTTGGAACACTTGGAAGACTTTCTGCACCTCTTCTTGGGAGTGTGAGGAGAGTGAGACACCAGTCCTTGACATACCTGTGCCACAGGTTCACCTTCAGACATGGGAATGAACTTGTGAATGGAGGATATCCAAGAAGATGCAAGGAATGGTGGAAGGCAATTCAGCAGTTCATTTAGTTGTCTAGGACTGCAGCAGAATTATCAGCCTTAACTTGCCCTGGGGATGAAAACTAATTCTTTTGCTCAAAAGCCTGGGGTCAAAAAGGACCCATGGGTTTGCTGTTGACAAAGAGCATTCCTATCTGAAGAACATACTAAAAATCTCCTAGATGAAAGAACTTTTGACAAGACTGACAATTTATTTAAAAACAAAAAGAAAAGGGGAAAGAAAGAAGAAGGAAAAAAAAAAAACAAAAAAACACACACACACATATTAAAAAAAAACCCCAAAACTACGGATCATCCATTATGGATCAAGCTGAATAACAGAAGCATCAAAACTAAACTCTAAATCCGACATTAAAGTTCAAAACAATGCCCATTACTGAAAATATATTTGTTGTTCTGCTAAACTGGGACACTGCACCTTTGAAATCTCTCTTTGTTGGAATTTCTGCATTCTGCAAGAACTCTTTCTAAAATCTAGTTCATTCCAACATCCTTTGGTAAAAGATGAAGGGATCAGAGAGCAAAACCATCACAACCTCTGTAATGTTATAACTAAATCCTTTTACCCTAAATAACAAGCTTTCTTCACTAAGCCTGGGTTTTGACTTTTGCTCCTGCAAGCTAGAATCTTGAGCTATTTTAAATCTTGTAAGGAGAAGAAAGCATATTATTCTTATATTTCCCCTCTGTTTAATACCTCCAGACATTGTCTAGGATAGCACTTTACCTGGTTTCAGAAACACTGGTTTCAGACAGTTTAGCCAGGCAATTACTGATTTTCCTGCAATTCCCTGGCTGACAGTACTCACAGCAGGCAGAAAACAAACTGGGATGAACAGAGGGGTAGAAAAAGAAAGAAAGGAAGAAAGCAGATAATTTTTCTAGATGTGTTTAATTGTTCCAGCTACTTCTCCAAGTCTGCTTCTCTGCCACCTCCTTTCCTGTGCCATTAATGTCTGTGGCAAGTTAGAGATAAGACGATACAGCAACACACCGGACTTAGTTATCCCGCTTTTCCAGTGAGGAAAATTCTGGTCCCAAATCTGAAAAAATGGATCTGCTTCATTCCTAATAGTATATAACAAGGCTGAAATCTCTTGCAGGCACAACTATAACAAATACCAGTCCTCACCCCGAACAGCAGTATTGTAGAAGTACTGTATGTAGCTGCCATTACTTCTCTCTTGTATCTGTATATCCACCCTATGAAGTTATTTGTTTATGGATCATGAAAAATGTTGGTTCTTGCCTTTATCAAAATGAGCACTCTGAGCTGAGACCAGGTAGTAGAGTCATAGCAAGCCAAGCTCAATCATTTGGCTATGCAGAAGTTACCAGCCCAACACAACCTTGATGAGATTTGATTGGCTGCAACAGAATGAATCATGCCTTACAGGGGTATAAGTGTGTCTTGGTTTAGAAAGACAGGTGTCCACCAGGGAAAGCTGGAGCTTCCCTTGGAATGGAGAATGTAAACCCCCTCCCTCCAAATTATTATAATTTTGCAATTAGGGGCTTTCAGGCAAAGATATGGGAACAGGAATAACAGTTCTTTCTAACCCAAAAATTACAAATGTAGTAGTACAAAAAAACCCAAGCAAACAAACAAAAAAAAAATCCTAGAAACACTGACAAAGTCAGAATACAACCTGTTGGTCAGGGTGTTGGAAGCAGTCCAAATAAGTCCTCCTGGAGTAACAGATATGGTTCTGTTGGAGTAGAGATGATCCTGTAGTGTGGGCTCCATATTTTTGAGCCTGAGAATTGATAGTTCTTCCCAAGTGAAACGTTTCAATAGTTTTCCCTTTCCCAAAACAACTCTTTGCAAATAACTATTTTTTCCCATAATATTTCTAAGTAAATGATATTTCTTTTCCATAACAAACTCTCTCCCAGGTGTTGTTTGCTATTTCTCTTACTTGACTAATGGAGAGAGGTGTCAATTATGGATCAATAATGTACCTTTTTAGTGCAGCATGTTATTAAAAGACTGAATGAATTGTAAATAAACCTTCTGATTCTCTTCTGCCTGCTGATAGGAGTCAAGCATCTTTACTTCGTGTCCTATTGCAACACTGTAGAAGGGTCCAGTGGTGGTGAGACGAGTCCAGTCTTCCTCCAAGAAATCCAGTGGAAAAACATGCTGTTCTGGTGTTTCTGACGCCCAGTTTTTATCCAGACAGGAATGCTTGGCTCCTCCCACTGGGCAGAGCATGTCACAATGGGATGATGTAATTGTGTCAATCACGCAGTAAGCCTTAATGGCCCATTAACAGAAGATATCCCTCTGGAAGAGAAGAGAACACTGCCCCACCTGATCTTAAAAGCTGCCCACTAACAGAAGACATCCACCCTTCCCCCTGGAGTTATGAGGAATGGGCCATGGAGNGGAGTTATGAGGAATGGGCCATGGAGGAGATAAAGAAAACACCTCCCCAAATGGTTTCAACAGATGGAAAATAGAATACACTTTTTTGATTACATATTGCAACCCAAGATAGAGTGGTAATGATCCCGAGTTTTCATGCACGCTGGTGATTTGAATTCGGGTTTTTGTGGTGCATAGCTGGGACTGCATTATACCACAAGCTTTTTTATTCTACTTAATAAACAACTAAAAACTGCTCTGAATTGCCCAGATATTGCATTTATTTACTAAAAACAGAATTTCTATGCTCTTAAATATGAAAGACAAAAACATAATAAAATATCTTCATATAAAATATTTATGGAAGAATTTACAAAAATATTTAAAATTAAAATAATAATACTGATAAAATAGTCTAATTAGTGAGTAAACATAATTTTTGAAAGCTAGAAATTTGCTAAATAAAGTTCAGCAGCTCAACCTTATCTATGTTCTGGCCTTGTATGTGCAATCTACCTGTCCCTGTATGGTGTCCTGTGAGAAGACATAATACATAATGCAAGCCACATTGTAGCAGGTTTGACCTTCATATCCCAGGCTGAGTTGTCAAACCTGTCAGGAAGTATATGTAACATTATGATTTTATTTATGTGTGTGTGTGTGTGTAAATAAATAACACAATGAGCACAGAAACTTTGAAAGAACAGCTTGGCTTTCACAAAACAGGCAATGGTACCCTTGAAAACTAAATTGTTTGCTTCAGTAGTTTAATGATTGGATGTCTTTACCTTCCCATGATGCTTGCCCCCACATAAAGTGAGAATGGCTGTCGCATCCTGTCACATAAAAAACTTCACAGGCTTAATTAACTCTAGAAAGCTTGTTAAGCTAAAGGGCTAAATATAAATTTAGCACAAATCACTCACACCTACACCCTCTCAGTGTCTCTCCCACCAACTGAATAGTCCCTTCCAGCAGAAGCTGCTTTGGAAGCTGACACAAATCTGACAGTCAGCAACACACAATAGTGAAGCTGTTTGTTTTCCATTGTGCCTTCGCTACAGAAAGAACTTCAACCTTCTCTGCCCACTCCCCTTTATGGATTTCTCAGTCTCTGAAGAGAAGAAAGAAGTGCATGACCCTGCAGAATCAATGCGATGCATGGAAGGCTGCCCCCACCTGTATCCAGTGAGTACAGAAATTGTGACAAATCAGCATCCCACTGCTCTACACAGGGCAAAATATAGGAAGGGAAAGGCTGAGATGAGTTAAGCTCCAAACTCCCTGTTCCCATCACTTACAGTTAGTGCTACCAATTTTCTGCAGCTTTTCTTTACTCTTTTGTAAATAAGTCTTTCAAATTCCACAGGATCTCAGATTCTTCAGTGATCAAAAGAATTTTGGATTTAGAAAATGTTAAAATTAACACTTTTAAACTTTTTTTAGATTAACTTTACTTATTATGAACGCTGGAAAGGTACTTGCTGGCATCAAGGAACTTATCTTGATGCCTTAGCAGAATTTAGGCACAGCAGGAACCCCCAAACACCAAGGGAGCGAAGCCCATAAACAGTTGTACAGCATGGAAAACCCTTACTGAAAAGTAAAGAGAAGAGCTGTGAACATCTGGCATCACAGGCAGTGCTCTGAATATTCTGCATTTATAATGCATATATGCACAGTGGTGATTGCTTAACATCCTCCACTGCTTCCTGCCAAGTAAACACCCAAGAGCACTAGAGGGCTTTTGTTGGATCTTTCCAGGCTGGAGCACTGATATAGGCAGCTTTTCATCCAGTAGCCCCACTGGTGGGGTCATTTTAATCTTCTGCTAAAAAGTACCTCTGGAGCCCACTTTGGGAATGGAGAGGAGCTGTAGAGGGGATCTAAAAAAACATTTCCATTTCAAGGCTCTTACCCTGCTGCTAGAACAGGAGAGAGGGGTGTTAACAGCTGTCCCAGTTCCCTTCCCCAGTTCTGCTCCCTGGTGTGCTGTTGGGTGCTCTCAGTTCATGCCCACCAGCATCACAGGGGAGGACACTTTGCCATCATCAGCTAGACCAAACAAATGTGTGTTCAGGCTGGACATTAAACCCAGCCACCTTTCAGCTGCCTCCTGTGACTGCCGTACTTTGTTTCTGCAGACAAAATTATGCAAGCAAGCCTGAGAGATAACACAACAATGATTTCTACATACACATTTTTATATACATATACATATACATATACATACAAAGTATTAATATTCATTTAATTATAACAAGCACTGTGTTATATAGCTTGGATCCAAAAGGAGAGAGAGAGGAAGGAATCCACAAATGTTGTGGAATTTTTATTTATTTATTTGTTTCAAATTTCAACTGTCATTGAAATTCCTCATGATCTTTGCCTTCTGTCGCTGCATGCCTTCTTTTGCCTGCCCGGGCTAGCTTGGCACACAGGCGGCACGTGGGAGCGAGCTCAGTCTTCGGAAGGATTTTACTCGCTCTTGTGGGTTCTTGGCCCCGTCCGGACGATAGCAAGGCGAATGGTGAAGAGTAAAGAGGGGTCTCTCAGGGGGGACAGCTGCAAAGGTTTATTGTGAGGTCTCACAGAGAGAGCTCGTGCCACTGGATTACAATAGATTTTATTGGG
>VWYP01020110.1:4025-20118 GCA_013400435.1 Pycnonotus jocosus | reverse complement strand
CAACCACAACTAAACCCCAACAGGCAACTACAACGGCAAATGCTCCAGACACACCCTCCGCAATCCCTTTGGCCACAGCCTGAACCACAGTATTTTCAGTTGATGTGTGCTTTACACATGCTTCAATCATTTGCTCGACCGTGGGCTCATGGTCAAGGGGCAATGCTCTCATAATTGCTTTTGAACTTGAGTTAGCATTTGCTATGGCTAATTTTGCAAGTACCTCCTTTTGAGCCTCTCGGCTTTCTATTTGTTTTTCAAGTGCAATTTTGAGGCGGTCTATGAATTTTACAAAGGATTCATTCACCCCTTGTTTGATATTTGTAAATTATTGAGTTGGCACAGAATCATATGGGACAAGGAGAAAGGCGGTCTTGGCAGCATTAATAATGTCTAAAAGAGCAGCCTCTGGTATGTGTATCTGATCATTTGGTTTGAGGAAGTTACCTTCTCTGGCTTTTTGTTCTAAGGTTAAATGTTGCCTATTTGGATCATTTGCACAGGTGGTTAGCAGCGTGACAAGGTCTTTTTTCCATTATGTCTCCCACAACATGTATTCTGCTAGGGAAAGCAGGCAACTAATTATGTTTTTGATATCACTTGGTATTAGTGAAGGTAGTTTCCAAAAGATTTTTAAAGAAATGAGATCCCAGTCCATGTTCCTTTGCTGCTTTGCACAGCTCCTTTAATTGCCCATATGGGCCCCCTGTCCTTCTCCCTCGTTAAAATGTGACAGGAAAGGCAGTGATTTTTTCAGTCAATTCCCAGGTTCCCTCCCATGTGGCTTTCCTTAAGGTCTTAGCCCAGCGATCGCTACACTCAGAATCAGAGCAAGAGGAGTCACTGCTCTCATCCTCCAAGGAGGATTGAGGATGCCCTGCTGACAGGGTGTGGCTGCTTGGAGCATACCAGAGATACCTGATATTGCGTGGCAATGGAGACTAACATGGCCTCCTTCCAGTTGCCACCACCCCCGCTTCCGGTCCCGATGTCGTGGGAACCAGAAGTGGGTTGACCTTCAGGGGCGGAGTCGACTGTGGAGGAGGAGGTACAGGGAGCGGTGCCAGCAGCGGAGGGGGTGTCCATGGCGGCAGGGACGTTCCTGGAAGAGGGGGAGGGGCTCGCTGCAGTTACACCCAATGATGCAGGGGAAGGGGTGAAGCCAGGTGCAGACATGGGAAAACTTGGGGGAGAAAAAGGAAAAGTGCCAGCATCGACCACATGGTCAGCACCATTTCTCAAATTTTTCAGCCCACAGAAACTGGGCACGTGGCCGGCATCACTTGCGCCGAAATCGGACACGTGGCCAGCAGCCCTTTGCTGCGCTGAGGCCACGTGGCTGGCGCTATTTGGCGAACTGAAAACTGACGGCATGGCAACTACGTGGCTGGTACCATTTTGCAAATTCAAAAATTGCGGCGCAGCGACCACGTGGCCGGCATCATTTTGTGAAAAGGGAAAAACTGGGTAGGTGGGCATCAGAAACAGGGAGAGGGGAGAGTCCAGAGCAGCATGGCCAGTGCCATTGTGGCAAGGGGAGAAAGGAGGTTGGGAGATGTCTGGGAGATGGTGGCAACCCAGCACAGGATGGCAGGAACTGCCTGCTGATCCACTCTCAGGCAGGGAAAAGGGTTTAGGGGCATGGGGGGAGGGAAAAGGAAAAGGGGTCTTTAACGAGGACCCATCAACTTTTCCTGAAACACCCAAACTTTTCCCCAAACTGATTCCCTCATTTTCAAAAGCTTTAACAATTAACTGAAACAATGGGAAAAATTTAGCGACAGAAAGATCCATATTTAACTGCACATAATTTAACTGCTTCCCTATGCTGGCCCAAAAAGAACAGAAAGATTTGAAATGGGTTTGTGTTAGGGAAAAACTTAAACACCCAATGAATGAAATGCTTCAGGTCCCCTTTACTAAACTTAAAATGTCCCACAACAAGGGTATTCTGAACTTGGATGTAAACATCCCTCTCAGATGGACTGAGAGATGGCCTGCTGAGCTTGTGCCCCATACCGAAATCTTTGTTCCCTGCTTGGCAGTAAAAGAAAAAAGCAAAGAAAAGACCCGAAAGAGGAGGGACAGAGCCTTGAAAACTTACAATTTTGCTTCACCCGATGGTGCTGACTGGGTCAACTGAAGACTGCCGAGCAGGGATCACCCAAATCGGTCGGTCCTTGTCTGATGGTCTCGAGGGTCCTGATCAGTGCCCTGTGGGTAGCATGTGCTAAAATGCAGGTGGTTCCCCTTGGGGAAGTGGCTACCCAAAAGCGGCTTGAAGTCCGGCGGCCAGAGTCAGCTGGAGATGCTTCTCGAGGGGAAACTGAGGTGTTTGCCCCATGCTTGGGAGCTACTTGTCATGGTCTGGTTTGGTGGTGAAGGTGCTGCGACCTTCCTCACTAGAAACCTCTTTAAAAAGACACCTAGATCGATGGAGGCACAGGCACTCTCAGGCAGAGAGTGATCAGCTTGCTGTGCACTCTCAAGTGCAGAGTGATTAGCTCTTTTTGATGCACTCTCAAGTGCAGAGTGATGCACTCTTTGGAAGGCTGCCTGAGCAGCAGCCGCATTTGCCACCTCGGGCGACATGGGAGTAAAAGCAACGAGATGGGGTCTTTCTGATCTCCAGGAGAGCTTCTTTATTTTACAAAGTCCAGAGGGAAAAGGAGCCAAATGGTCCCGGGGAGAGAGATTATGTAGGGTAGCTAGGCCCAGGGTTTCACAACTTGACCAGTGGGGAGAGGAATTGGGAAAGGGACCAATCAGGGGAAGGATCCAAAAAGAACCAATCAGGAGGGATAAAAACCAGGAACAAAGGGAATAACCAATGGGGTCTGAAACATTAACACAGAACTGCAGAGATTTATGGGTTGAAGTATTTTTTCTTACCTTGAGCCACAAGGAAAACTCTCCAAGGGACTTCCCAAAGGAGAGTCCCTGCAAACTGAGACAGCCTAGGGGCTGCACTTGGGTTGAAGCACTTTTGCTCACCCTGAGCTACAAGGAAGTCTCCCTAGGGGACTTCCTAAAGGGGAGGCACTAGGGGCTGCACACTCTCCAAGGGAGTGAATTGTCTTCTGTGGATGATCCAGGGACCACCACAGCTGATGATGCTGTGCTTGATGTACCTTAGGACACAGCTGGCCCTCCTCGCTGCCAGGGCACTGCTGACTCATGTTCAACTTGCCATTAACCAGGCCCCTCAGGTCCCTTTGCTTGGTGCTGCTCTCCAGCCTCTTGTCGCTCAGTCTATACACACCTCCAGGGTTGCCCCATCCCAGGTGCAGAATCTAGCACTTGCCCTTGTTAAACTTCATATGGCTGGTGATTTTTTGAGGTCTCTTCAGGGCCTCTCTGTCCTTGAGGGAGTTGACAGCAAACTTACTTAGTATTCCTTTGAGTCCTGCATCCAAGTCATTAATGAAGATATTGAAGACAACTGGGGTTAGGATGGAGCCCTGTGGAACTCTCCTAGTGACCAAACTCTAGTCTGATGTAACCCCATTGACTCTCTGTGCCCGACTCCTGAGCTAGTTGTTCATCCATCACATAACATGGTTATCCAGCTGTGTGCGCTGGACATTTTGTCCAGAAGGATACTATGTGACACATTATGAAAAGCTTTACTGAAATCCAAAAAGATTACATCTACTGGCTTCCCTTGATCAACTAGGTGTGTTACCCTGTCATAGAAGGAAATCAGGTTTGACAAGTTGGACTTTCTCCTTATGAAGCCATGCTGGCTGTGACCAACAACTGTGTTGTCCTCCATGTGTCAATACCTCCCAGATTAATATTTTCCATTATTTTACTGGTCACTGAACTGAGTCTGACAGATCTGTAGTTTCCAGGGTCCTCCTTCTTGCCCTTCTTGAAAACTGGGACGACGTCAGCCAGCTTCCAGTTATCTCGCACCTCTCTGGATTCCCAAGACTACTCAAAAATCATCTTTTCATAAGTGCTGGAGCTGTCTGAATTGGCACTTTGTATATCTGAATCCTCTGCTATGCTGTACCATAGAGTACAAAGCTACCTGAATTAGCTTGTCTGCAAGTAGGCATAATGGGGTGGACTCCATATTTGAGGAACTTTGGTTTTCAGGGGGATTTCAGTGACAGTGAAAAATGCTGTGCTAAAAGATACTGAAATTGAATCTTTCTAGTTAGCCAAAACCAAATAGATCTGAGTAGGGAACTACAGACTTCTTTACTCCTCTCAAAGAGGGACTGGAGATTGAATTCTCTTATTCAGTCCTCGTTTCTTCTGAGATGGACTTTTAACACAGCTGGTCATGAGCTTTTTTAGTTTTAATCATGAGGCAGACTGTTGCACTTGGAACTCAGCTGAAACTGTAAATGTGTTTCATACAACACCCCAAAGAGTCATCACATGAAAATTGTTTTGGACTACTGCCAGAGCAGGCTGAATTTGAACTGGTGACCCACCCTCTATATTATATTCCCAGTATTATCTATCACATAAGACAGGTGTTGAAATCTGATGTTTTCAGGGGTACTGTGAGCATACTAAACATGCTTTCAAAGTTTTGTCTAGGTTTCCCTAGGGTTCAGCCATTCAGAACACTAGCATGTTCTCTGTTCCCTCTGAATGTGGGTGAGAATGGACTCACCTGACAGTCAGAGAACAGACTGCAGAACTTTTAGCTAAATTATTCTGTTTTGTTTCATTTTCTTTCTCAACAGGATCCAACAGCTGCATCTATTTTGGACAGAGATTGTGGTACAAGAGAAGGAGAGACTGTAGCCATGAACTATAAGCCATCCCCACTTCAAGTGAAATTTGGTGAGTCTGCTGATGGAGAGTAAAAAGGCTAAATCCAAGGTCTGAAATATGGTGAGGTCCTTGTGGGACCATATGCAGATCGTCATGTATATGGCTGAGCATGCCAGCTCAGCTCAGTCAACTCCAGAGCACTTTATCAGTGTTATTCTTCTGCAAACAATGCAAAGACACTTTATAATGGGCTGTGCTAGAGGAAGAAAACTATGCCTTGAAAGGAAGACATAGCTCTTTAAGCCTACAGATTTTTAACAAGGCTTTGGACAGGAAAAGAATGAATATAATATAGAGGGAGTGTATAGAAGAGAAGACAGGAGAACTGCAAACAAAAGGGAAAGGATCAGAGACTTGGACTACCAGGAAGAGCAGTGTTACTGTAAGCTGGAGAGTTTGTAGGTTTGTAGAGGTTCACATAGAGATACTCATACTATTTCTGAGCAATATTTTTGAAGTTCTGGAAGCAGAATTATATTAGCACAATACTCTGCTTCCTCACAAGGCTAATGCTTACAAGAGGACAGCAATTCACATATGACTGTCCTGCCTCCAAAATCTGAGCCACTATTGTGCCACAGACTCAAAGGGACAGATCAAAGGAAGTGTATGTTTTGCTCAGAGCATGGATAAAAAAAATGTGAATCTAAGTCTTGAAAATTTCACATAGGAGCAGGAAGCAGTCCCCTGGTTATCCTCCACATCAGAACAAATGACATTGACAGGATGCTGCTGGAGCTGGTTGAGGTTGACCTGTTGGTGTGGGTCCAGAGGAGAGCCACAAAAATGGTCACAGGGATGGAACATCTCTCCCATGAGGAGAGGTTGAGAGAGTTGGGGTTGTT
This sequence comes from Pycnonotus jocosus, assembly GCA_013400435.1. Classification (NCBI taxonomy): domain Eukaryota; kingdom Metazoa; phylum Chordata; class Aves; order Passeriformes; family Pycnonotidae; genus Pycnonotus; species Pycnonotus jocosus. Next base: position 14,476 of record VWYP01020110.1, on the reverse strand, counting down.
TAGCTTAGAGAACAAAAGACTGGGGACACCTTATTGCAGCCTTTCAATACTAAAAGGGGGCCTATAAGAAAGATTGGGACAGACATTTAGCAACAGAACCCAGGATAATGGTTTTAAAGAGGGTAGATTCAGACTAGATATAAGGGTGAATTTTTTTATAATGAGGGTGGTGAACCACTAGAACGGGTTTCCAAGAGAGGTTGTAAGTGCCCCATCCCTGGAAACATTCAAGGTCAGATTGGATGGGACTCTGAGCAACCTAGTCTAGTTGAAGATGTCCTTGCTCATTGCAGGAGGCTTGGATTAGATGACCTTTTAAGGTCCCTTCCAACCCAAACCATTCTATGATTGTATGCCATGCTAGGTAAGGCTCTGAAAGAAGTGAGTGCCCAGATGTTCAGTGGAATAGCTCTGGCCATTACCAAATGAGTGACAGAGAAGGTCAGCAAACAGCTAAGGTTTGAAGATATGGGGAAGTTTGGGCATTGGTCTATAATTATGAAGACATTGTCTGATTGATAGGTTTTACCTGAGGACCTGGAGTACTACTGCAAACACTGGTGTTGGCCTCATTTCTAAAAGAAACCTTAAAGAAACACCAAGAAAAAGCTGGGAAGTGCTTGTGAAGTCTCAAGGCTCTGCCTGAGTATAAATTGAATAATCACACAAATCTGGTCATGGCAGTGCAGAAAGGAATGTCACAAAGTAGACTCATGGACAGCAAAGGAAAATAAAGTGGTTGAATAAGAAAGATCTTGCTGGAAGAGTGACTAGGGAGAAGTCAGAAAGTTGAATATGTAAATGTAGCAAGATTATGCAGCAAAGTGGAGGACGTTGAGCTACTGATACAGGATATGAGTGAGTGCATTGGGACAGTAGATCTTTCCTGCAATCTCAGTGATGAGCACTCTGAAACCAGTGGCTGCTTTTCAGGAAAAGGCAGGGAGCAACAGTGTGTATTAATGACAGCACAACCTACAGTTTAGTAAAGGATTATCATTTCCAGCATGCCATATGCCACCATGATCCTTTTTCACTGCCAAAAGAGTTCTATAATGTTATTAGAGTGATAATTGTTATTGCAGCAGTTGTTTTGTATAATTTAACATCAGGAATCAGGTTGGAGAGCAATTAATTCTATGATTGGTAAGTCTGAGATGTTCTTGTATTTCTAGGCACTAAAAATAAAAATATTCTCCAGAAATTCACTAACATGTCAGGAAATTATGCTATTTTAGACTTGGCTTTGGTAAGTCACAAAGATGCTATAGAAGACATAGGAAATAGTTTTGGATTCAAGGACAACAAGTTCAATCCATGCAAATTAAATGAAAAGGTAATTTGAGGTAGATCTATAACAAAAATAAGTTTTATAAACTAAGAATTCAAGCAGAGTCAGGAGATTAAAAAGCCCAGTAACAGTAACAAACACATCAGGTGGTGTTGAAGAAGAAAGTATCAGAAAAAAGGACATTGCTAATGGAGTTGTCCAACAGCCATTTCATTTATATGTTCATTAAAGACTTTAACACAAAAAAACCCAAGTTGGCAAAGAAGTTTTAATAATAACACCAATGATGAAGTTGCAATAAGAAGTCCAAGGTCAATCAAAAGAAAGTTCAGGGCCTTCGGACAGCTGGTTAAGGGATCAGGAGCACAAGTATTTTTTCCCTCTGTCCTTCCAGTTGCAAGGAATGATGGTGGAAGAAACAAGAAGACCCAGCTGATCGATATCTGGCTATGTGACTGCTGTCATCAGCAGAATTTGTGGTTTTTTGGTCACGGGTTGGTCTATATAATACCAGGCCAACTGGAAACAGAAATATTCCATAAGCAGCTGGGAGGAGTCTCACAATCAGTAGCCCTTATTCACAGTGGGGACTTCAACCTACCAGATGTCTGATGGAAATACAATATAGGAGAGAGGAAACAGTCTCTTAGAATGTGTGGAAGTTTGTGACAGCTGGTAACTATGGAAGGTGCCCCACTGGACCTCCTATTTGTGAACAGAGAAGGACATGTGGGTAATGTGATGGCTGGAGGCCATCTTGGGCACAGTGATCATGAAATGATCAATTTTTCAATTCTCAGAGAAATAAGAAAGGAGGTCAGCGAAACTGCTACCTTGGACTTTTGGAGGGCAGACTTTGGGCTGTTTAGGGGCCTGGTTGGCAGAATCCTTTGTGAGGCAGTCCTGAAGGGCAAAGAAGTCCAAGAAGGCTGGACATTCTTCAAGCAAGAAATCTTAAAAAGCTCAGGACCAGGCTGTCTTCATGTCAAAAGACAAGCCTGCGGGGAAGAAGATCAGCCTGGCTGAAGAGTTTTAGCTGGAACACAGGAGGGACTGAAGACAGTTTACGACCTCTGGAAGAAGGGACAGGCAACTCAGGAGGACTACAAAGATATCATTAGATTATGCAGGGAGAAAGCCCAACAATACCTTAATTGCACCACTACACTGAAAGACAAATAAAAATTGACTTTATNAGACAATTAAAAATTGTCTTTATAAATATATTCACAAGAAAAGGAGGGCTAAGGAGAATGTCCATGTTTTATTGGATACAGGGGGAAACATAGTGACAAAGGATGAGGAGAAGGCTGAGAGATTTAATGCCTTCTTTGCCTCAGTCTTTAATAGTAAGACTAGTTGTGAGTATCCAGACTGCTGAGCTGGAAGAGAGACAGGAAGAAGAATGAAGCCTCTATAATCTAAGGGAAAATGGTCAGTGACCTGCTACACCACTTAGATACACACAAGTTTATGGGGCCAGATGGGATCCACCCAAGGGTACTGAGGAAGCCGGCAGAAGTGCTCACCAAGCCCCTTTCAATCATTTCCCAGAAGTCCTTGTTACGAAGCAGAGTGACACAGAGTCCCCAGGCAGGTGCAAGACAGAGCTCTTTATTGCAAAAACCAGACCTTTCTAAGCAATTAGGCCGTTATCAGTTACATTCCATTTAAGCACAACAAATGTAATTCAACCAACCACCATAAACCATGATGTGAACACGTAATGGTTATATAACTTGTTTTTCTATCTCTGATTCAGCTGAGTCACTTTCCCATTGTCTTTTTCTACTTAGCCAAAGTAACAGGTCTGAGTCATGATTTTACAAGGGTAACAAAGCCCTTATTTTGTAAGGTTTTACCTATACGCAACATCTCCTTTCTTTGTTTTTTGTGCGAAGGGTTCATGTACCCTAATGCCAAAACAGTCTGCACCTAGTAAGGCCATTATCTTAAGACTATTACTGGTCATCTAATGGCCACAGGATAAGATACATGGAATACAGATCATACAAACCCATCAAAAAGAACTATGTCACTGACAAACAAACCCACAGCACAGGAAAACAAAAACATAGTGTCCAATGTCCCCAGGAAGTGAAAGTAAATGGCTACTGTTCCAAAGTTCATACGGCTGGAGCTCAGAGGCCATGCTGTTTAGGCACGAGGGAATCCATTAGCTGGAAATACCAACTTTGACATTACTGAGTGTCTTTCTGAAAGCATGGAATAGGAAATAACTGAAGAAGGTTAGCAGGAACACTATAACATGATGGTAGGTGCAGTGGAACACAAGGCAGTTGGCAGGCTGCCCCCGTAAGCTTCCAGACACCGCCATGTCCTGGCAGTCCTACTCCCGTTCCTGCTGTGGCTATGAGGGGTGGATGGTGATTAGGTCATGTTTCCTCTCACTGGGTCTCATCTTCTCAGAGGTGATTGATGTTTGTCCAAATGAACAGGTAACCACTTTAGACCTGTTGGCAATAAAACACATGTACCTTCTCTCCTAGGTTAGTAAATCAGCTAGACCTTGCCATTGCACATCCAATTGTGGATCCTTATGTAAAACTTTCAGAAATTGGTTCCACACATGCAAATCTTCAGAGCAGTATCGCTCTGCCAGGGATCAAAATTGATGATCTGCTTTCAAAATTTCTAGCGTAAATATTGCATTATCTAAATGTTCTTGAGAAGCCATATTCCCCTTTCTTTGTTTTTTTACAACATGCATGTTTCTCACTATGAACATGAAGGCAATGTGAAAGTAAAGCAATACATGTAACAAAGCAATAAACTCACACCGAGCAAAAATAAGCAAGGTAATACATGTAATCATTAGTACACAACAGAAAGGATAGTGATTTGGAAGGATACATCATCAATTCCCTAAATACTGTACCATCATCCAGAGTCTGCAATAGCTGACAAGCCCTGTTTCACAATGAGGACCTGGAAAACCATTCCTGGGAAAGGTCTTCAAGTTTTCCTCAAAAGAGCATCCAGCTGTTATAAGCCCAAATCAGCAAGTCAAAGTGACCTGAGTACAGTCTTAGTGCAGAAAACACCTGGGTCTGTTGGCATACTTCTGACCAGCTAGGGCCAGGGTCTCCCTAACATATCCTACAAACAAGACTCTATTAATAGCAGTTGGGAAAGTCTATTAAAATCATACATGTCTTGCAGGTAGCTACACAATGGTATATGGGAAAGTTTGTTAAGCAGCTGGCTTTGTAATTTATTTTTAGCTAAGTAGTCAATGGTACCATGAACAAACTGCAAACAACCAAAGGAATCCATATTTGAAACGTCAAGTAATATCTTATGGATAATTCCTGTTATGAAAAATCAGTGAATTCATGCCATGACATTAACAACATATTCAGAATCATTAATATATCAGCAGTAACTGTCCTAAGAAGTCGAGATTATATTTTTCCACACATTTATGCATCTATGACAATAAAGCAAAATAAAAGCAAGCAAGAAAGCAAGCACTAAACAGCTTACAATTAATAACAGCCATAATTTGGAATTGTTCCTCATTCCTCTGAGCTACCTATGGGAGATAAAACAGCAAAGATTGTTATGAATAATTATCCGAATTGACCAATGCAGAACATTTACACCCATAGAATCTTCAATGAAATTAAGTATCTAATAAACTGCATCTTCACATATTTTTACACAACTTATACTCTTAAAGAGTTGCTTACCAATTCTTCATCATAATTGTTTCAGTCAAATCCATCTTATCTCTATAACAAAATAACTGTATCTTGTAATTTAAATGAGCATATTTCAACAGAACTTGAACTTATACTCACTCAAACCTAACATCACTTAAACATAACAGAAAGTAAACCTAACAGAACTTAAAGTTAACATTACTGGAACTGAACAGAAATTGATCGTAATAGAACTCAAACTTAACAGAACTTAAAATAACAGAACTTAAACTGAACAACATTTAACTCCGCTTAAACTTAACAGAAATTAAACCTAACAGAACTTAAATTTAACAGAACCTAAACTTAACAGGACTTAAATGTGATGGAACTTCAAATTAACAGAATGTAAACCTAACATCACTTAAATTTAACAACAGTTAACAGAACTGAACCTTAACATCAGTTAAACTGTACAGAACCAAAACATAACAATTGAAAATTAACATCACTTAAATTTACCAAAACTAAAGTCAGAGTTGAGTCTTCTTTTAAAGGTTTCAGATACAACGGAATTTAACTCATTTTGACTCTATCATTACAAAAAAGCTACTGGAAGTTTGTCATACAACAGTTAACATCAATAAACAATATGCAAGCAAAGGACTGATTTGTAACTGAAATAGAAGCAACATGGATTTACTGGCGAGATTATAAAGGTGTGGCAAATACCTTATGATTTTACATAACTTAGTTTTGGGAATAGCTCGTGGTGAAATAAATGAAAGCTAGACTTGCCAATACATCAAGCAATATAGCCAATTTATTAATTTGTTTGATAAAAGGGTGAGCAATTACAGCGCCGGGTGCGTGAGGGATCTCTGCCCCAAGCAACACACGAATTCAGCTCTCGAGCAGTGGTCTTCTTATACCATTCTAGGAACTTCACTTCCCCAAGTTTTTAGTTACTTTCTGCTTGCTTTTCTTCATAATCAGCAGTTGTGGTTTTTGAAGATCTGTTGGGGAGGTGGTCTGAGATGGTCTTCTGATGTCTCTCCAGTCTCCCATTCTTCTTTTAAAATATCTTTTTCCACTAGCATTATTTTTGGTATACAGTTTGCTTAAGCAAGCATATATATTCTGTTAGTCAGCATACATTTTGCAAGCCTCCTCTCAGTCATTACACAACATAAAGCTAGCAGGACCCCAACACCTGTCTGCATGAGGCCCCTCTCTCAGCTACAAAATCTCAAAATCAGCATGTTTCAAAATATCTTTGTAGAGCTTCTCAGTTTATGTTAGACCCAGTTCCCCTTTAAATGATTACAAATTCTTCTATACTTGTACAAAGGACAGTTTAGAACTTATACTACAAGGTAGTTTAAGGCTTATATTAATTACTGGCAAACAATTACAATTTTGTTGTTAAAACAAACTGTTAGCTAAAAGCCTACTGTTGTACAGTTGCCTTGTTAAACCTCACTTCCACATCTTACTTAGCTGATTTAAGACTCTTCCTCATAATAATCCCATGGTCACTGTCCACATTGTCCACAGACACACATGCTATTTGATTGACACAAATCACAACCTGATTTCTCACACAGCCACTGTGGGGGAGGCAGTATGCAAAAAGGCCTCACTGTGGGAAGCTGATGCTGGGCCAAGGGGGCTAAGAAAGCCCGAGGGAGCCGACTGAGGCCTGGGGGGGCAGAGGCCCGGGGGCCCTACAAGGACCAAGGGAGCAGCTGCGAGGGGTCTGGCCTTGGGGGGTGACTGGTGAAGGAGCCAGAGTGGGGAGCTGGCAGCTGAGAAGCTGCTTGCATGGGAGGCACCCAGCAGCGTGGCAGTGGGGGGGCAGCCTGCTCTGGGGGGAGCATGGGGACCTCCGGGGGTCTTTGCTAGTGCCCGCAACATTGCGCACTAAATTGAGAATTGATTCGTGCCCTGGATCCGTGCCCGGGTTTGTTATCAGTAGCCTTTCCAGCAGTCCCTAGTGCAGCTATGTTCAGGAGGTTTTAACATCAAAGCCCCTCTCATCTAGGAAGCAGTTACAGGGTTATTTAACCCATAATAAAGGTTGCTTCAGTGTGGAGAATGTGCTGCAATATCTTTAAGCTGCACTGATGCTACTGGGACACCTCCCAAATCCCAGGATACTCACAGTCCTGTGGTTCTTCATCCAGCGAATACCAGTGACCTAACCTTATAGGCATTTTGCTCTCTGTCGATTGTGGTTTGTAAAGAAAGTCTCCTGCCATTATAGCAAGGTCTGAGCTCTGCTTTCTGCTTGCAATCTGGGGGTCCAGGATCGTAAGGGCTGCCTAGCTGAGTTGCAGTCCATCTCTTCATTGCAGTCTGGTATCCTGGTGTTCTGGGTCTGCGGGGCTTCATTGTGTGCTGCAGTTCACCTCCTCACTGTAATCTGATCTCCCATTGTTGGGTGCCAAATGTTAGGAAGCACAGTGACAGAGTCCCCAGGCAGGTGCAAGAGAGAGCTCTTTATTGCAAAAACCAGACCTTTCTAAGCAATTAGGCCGTTATCAGTTACATTCCATTTAAGCACAACAAATGTAATTCAACCAACCACCATAAACCATGATGTGAACACGTAATGGTTATATAACTTGTTTTTCTACCTTTGATTCAGCTGAGTCACTTTCCCATTGTCCTTTTCTACTTAGCCAAAGTAACAGGCCTGATTTTACAAGGGTAACAAGGCCCTTATTTTGTAAGGTTTTACCTATATGCAACAAGTCCTGACTAAAGAGGGAGGCCCCAGTTGACTGGAGGTTGGCCAATGTGATGCCTGTCTAAAGAAGGGCCAGAAGAAGGATCCACAGAACTACAGGCCTGTCAGCCTGACCTCGGTGCCAGGGAAGATCATGGAGCAGATCATCCTGAGTGCCATCATGCAGCATGTACAGGACAATCAGGTGATCAGGCCCAGTTAGCATGGTTTTAGGAAAGTCAAGTCCTGCTTGACCAACTTGATCTCCTTCTATGACAGGGTGACCCATTTAGTGGATGAGGGGAAGTCTGTGGACTTTGTTTACCTGGACTTTAGTAAAGTGTCTGTCACTGTCTCACACAGCTTTCTCCTGAAGAAAGTGTCTACTTGTGGCTTGGATAGGCATACTCTTTTCTGGGCAAAAAACTGTCTGGATGGCCAGGCCAAAAGTGTTGTGGTGAATGGAGTCAAATCCAGCTAGCAGATGATCACAAGTGGTGTACCCCAGGGCTCTGTATTTGGGCCAGTTCTGTTTAATATCTATCAATTATCTGGATGAGAAGTCTGAGTGCACCTTTAGTAAGTTCGCAGATGACACCGAATTGGGTGGGAGTGTTGAACTGATTGAGGGTAGGAAGGTTCTACAGAGGGATCTGGACAGGCTGGATTGATGGGCCAAGGCCACTTGTATGAGATTCAACAAGGTGAAGTGTTGGATCCTGCACTTGGATCACAACAACCCCATGCAGTGCTACAGGCTTGGGGAAGAGTAGCTCAAAAGCTGCCTGTCTGGAAAGGACCTGGGGGAGTGGGATGGTCACTGGCTGAATATGAGCCAGCAGTATGCCCATGTGACCAAGAAGGCCAAGAAAGCAAATGGCTGGATTGTATTGGAAATAGTGTGGCCAGCAGGACTAGGCAAGTGATTGTCTCCCGTACTCAGCACTGGTGAGGCTGCACCTGAAATACTGTGTTCAGTTTTTGACCATCGCTACAAGAGGTAGTGACATTGAGGTGCTGGAGTGTGTCCAAAGAAGGGCAATTAAACTGGTGAAGGGTCTGGAGAGCAAGACTTATGAAAGGCAGCTGAGGGAACTTGAGTTGTTTAGCCTGGAGAAAAGGAGGCTCTGGGGAGAACTTATCGCTCTCTGTCTGAAAGGAGGTTGTAGCAAGGTGAGGTTCATCTCTTCTCCTAAATAACAAGTGAAAAGGAGTTATATCTCATTCAGCCAAGAATCTTGTGGTCCCCTGAACTTTGTAAGGAGCTGTGCCCTAGTTAGCTAAGGAATTTATGGCTTTTTGGACTTTTTAATTTTAGCCATTTTTGCTTAAATGTGTCTTTAATTTAGTGTCAGTAGAACAAGAGAAAGAACCTGAGCAAATTAAGGAACAGCTGAGCTTGCACCTGCAGGAAATAACTCCAGAGACCTATACACCTCAGAAAACTTAATCAATGAGGGGTTGTTTAGCTAAGGAAGCAAATTCAATAAAGAATTGTTTAGGTAAGAGGAGTTTTGGGTTGTCTAACTAAAGATAAATGCAGTGTCTTAGTAGTGACTTAGAACAGTAAGATAAGAAACTAGAGGTCAGCAGAAGTAAATTACTCATGCACCAGGAGCTGCCAACATGGAAGAGTCATCCAGAGGGCAGGTGATGAAGACCACAATGAAGACCCTCTGATGAAGTAACAGAGCCCCCTACTTAAAATAATACCGGAAAAAAGACACTAGATGTCAGCTTTGCTCCACAAAAGAACAGCAAGACAAAACTGGAGACGGCACCTCTGATGTAATAGACTGGGCAGACTCTGGGTGGGACTGTGAGGAAATCCTAAGTATTATAATGTATTTAAACCCCAAGAAACTGTGTCTCATTGGACAGGCTCATGGCAAAAATTCCCTGCATGTGTCCATCACTGTAATAAAGGAATGTTTGATCTAACGGAATTTTGCTGTTGGATTTGAGTTCTTTAATTCATCAGGGACAGGACAAGAGGAAATGGCCTCAAGTGGTGCCAGGGGAGGTTTAGACTGTGTATTAGGAAGAATTTCTTCACTGAAAGGGTTATCAAGCATTGGAAGAGGCTGCCCATGGAAATGGTTGAGTCACCATCCCTAGACATATTTAAAAGATGTGTAGACATGGCACTTAGAGGAAGGAAAAACAGTTGTGATATTACTGTAGATTAGTTAGAGGAGAAACAGAGGGGCAAGAAGGGAAGAGATAAATGAGACACTGTAGCTGACACAGGCTCAGATAAACAGTAAAGCCATAAAGAGAAACTGGAACAGAGCATTTCACTGGAGTTCAGCAGCCTTTTCATTACAATTGTTACTATTATTACCACAAGTGTTATATTTTACTTTATTTCAATTATTAAACTGCACTTATCTCAACCCAGAAGTTTTACTTTTCTTTTTTGATTCTCNGCTTTTTTTTTTTTTCCAGTTAGCACAGAGTTCATAATGTCCATTGGTTTTGGTTTACTTACAGCACAAAGGATATAACAATGATTGATAACTACCAAGACAGAATTAGGGTTTTAAGGCAATTCTACCATAAATCCAAACACATCATGTTATGTTTGCTGTAACTTCAAATTTTTTTACCTTCTGCTCTGAATACAAGATAACCCCTCTTTTTCCAAACAAAATACCCTCTTCTTTGCTCTCTGCTATGAAACTGGTACAATCAAGACAGCAGGTGTTGATATCTCTTAAAGGAATTATGCAGTTCTCCCATCTAGCTCAATAGCCTGAAATTC
>VWYP01020109.1:197435-254035 GCA_013400435.1 Pycnonotus jocosus | reverse complement strand
TATTCTGACTTTGTCAGTGTTTTAATTTTTTTTTAATATTCCCAGTAAAGAACTGTAATTCCTATTCCCATATCTTTGCCTGAAAGCCCCTTAATTTCAAAATTACAATAATTTGGAGAGAGGGGTTTACATTCTCCATTCCAAGTGAAGCTCTGGCTTCCCCTGGCAGACACCTGTCTTTCCAAACCAAGACACACCTTTTTGTAAGAAGAGCTGACAATGATCAGCCCTTTGCAATGCAAAAAATCCAACTAAAAGTAGTTACTGTAAATTTCTGTACACAGTTCAATTAAAAAGTAATGTCAACAAATGGATGGCTTTTAATTCCAAAGAGTGATGTCTAAGATACAGCCAAGGAGCCTGGATGTTCTGTTTATCTGCATTCCTTTTCTTTCTCCATCTGTGCAGTAGTTGATGCGATTAAGAGCATTTTTAAAGCACACAACATCAATCTGTCTCTGCAGGGTAACTTTGCATGTTACTCTATAGCTATAAAATAACATGCTGGTTATTTTTCCTGCAGTAATGGCAAAATGAGAAACAACAGAAGACTGGCACAATTACCATTTTGTGGAGAATCAATGCTGCATTTGATTTTTTCCTAGTAACTCTTATAATAATGTCTTGCATCAGTAGCCAGAATTAGTAGAACAAGCATCCTATCAATACAGCCTCAGGACGTGACAAAAGGATGACTTAGCTTGGTGACAGCCATTTACCACATCTTCTGTTACAAAATCAGCGGGAAAAGGCAATCTTTCCAGAAGAAAAGACAGTGACATTTTTCAATCTTCTAGAGGAAAGTATCTATTTCAATACATGTTACAGTGCATTAAAGATATAATGGAAATATTATTCAAGTGAATATTGGCATTTTTAGCTAACTGATAACCAAAACCAGCTGTACATTGATTTTTCTTTTAATCAGAATTATTTCAGCAACATGAGGGATATCCTTCCTCCTACAGGGTGGGGACAGGAGACAGTCTGCTTTATTAGGACTGAATATTCACTAACCATAAGGACTTCTGTAAATCACTGTTAGAGCATATCTAATTAAAAAAAATATATCTTTCCCCCCTCCTTTTAATGAATATATGTTTCACTACTGAAAGGCCTTTATGCCTTTCCTACATGGATCTTCACTGCTGCACTGTGAAGCCCAGTGCAAAATTACACAGTGCAACCGCAAAATTAATTTAGTTCAAAAATTACACAGTGCAACTGCAGTATAAAAAGGTAGAGGAAAGCCCCTTGTTTTCAAGAGCATTTTAACTTCAGGTCTGAAGTAATTTTAGCTATGCTTAATGCCAAAACTGTGGAATCTCTAGGACACTTCCATGACATGAAGTTTACCAGTCCATGCCTGCACACAGTGCAACTAATTGTTTGTATATCAAAGTTAAGAAATTAAGCAGCCTTTTTGCCTTTGCATTTCCTTGCTCCCCTCAATTTCACTCCTCAGCTGAAAACGAGCTGTTCAGCCACTCCTCTCCTGTGTAGCCAGGAGTGGCTGCAGTTCTGTAACTTCTGAATTACACTAAGGAACAATGATCCAATTGCAAATGTCATTATACTGTTAGAATATATCTGGCCACAATTATGTCTGTGATGTCTGGTCACAATGCCCATCAAGATATAGGCAAAATATAACCTTATTAAACAGTCTGCTAACAGCAGATCTCATTATTTGCATATAGGAACTGTGTGCACACAAGATTTGAAGCGACCTTCTCCAAACTTTGTGGTATTACCACAACTTAAATCTTAGTATTACTTTTATTGATTTACTTGGGACTTGTAATCCTAGGCAACAACTACTCTGCATATTTGGAATGAAAAAGAAGTGTTAGTGCTAACTTAGCCTCTTTTCTTTGCTGCTTAAAGTTCTTGCTTACTTTACACTGCAAGATAGCATCCTTTGTAATAAGCACATCATCTCTGCAAACAGATGAACTGCTGAAAGTGCCAGGAAATACAGAGGACTATATTTTATAATTTCCAAACTTAAAAGGTTTGTTTTTCTTCCTCTGCCCACACCACTGAGAAGGACAAAGCTTGTTTTTGCATATAAAAACAAAGAGACACCACAGTCTAGATCTAAGCAGCTCATTCCTACATTTGTACAACACCAACTAACAGGAAACCTGAAAAACATTCTATGAACATCAGGCCACAGTGGAGAGGCTCCAAAGCCATCTGCCAACCTAGACTGAGCCACAGGCATTCTGAGGAAAACCAAGTTACCGTACACACAAAACACGAAGCACAAACACTCTACCACCCACGTGCTTTAAATTACTGGTAGCCATTTCAGATGGCAAAAAATTACTTTCCTTTGTGGGTGGCTGCTGAAGCTTTTGCCAGAGGCTTCCCAGAAACAGGGGCAGCAGGCTGAGACTTCACTATGTGCTGAAATTTCATTAGTAGTCAGGAAAGTTAAATATTTGTTTATCTCTCTTCTGATTTATGTCTATAGAAATACTTCTTCCAGCTGAGGTTCCTGGGAGACCACTGACTATGTAATGAAAATTGCTGGCATAACTAGAGTGAATTAGGCCGAAATTTAAATTAGCTCACTGCAACCATGCTGGTAACTACAATCTGTTCAGATTCTCTGAATATATTTGAAGACCATGATCCCAAGGAAGAAAAACAGTTCAGACAACAGGTTTACTTTGAAACCTGCTTTTAATCATTAAGGAGAAGAGAGTGTGACAGACTCCAGCACAGAGAACATGCTGGAAAAGCACCACAGTCATCATAGGCTCCCAAGGAGTCACTCAGGAATCACCAAAGGCTATTACAAGCATTGTGAAGTGCTGGCCATTTACACCAGACTCATCTCTATTAAAGTGGTAATGTTTGGATACCTTGGACTGAAAGTACCAAGTGACAGATCCCTGCACCCTTGGAAAACTGTTCCCTGCTTCCTTAAGACGGACAGTTGCTTTTCTCCCCATGAACTAGATTAAAAAAGGCCTTTTGGAATTTATGTGTGCAGGATTGGGCACTGGCAGGTGCCTCAGGATGCCAACTTCCCGGGATGCAGTCCTAACACCCCACTCACCCACACAGGCTGCTGGGCGGCCGCTCCAGGCTTTGCTGTCCATGCAGGTGACGATGCGGTCCCCCTTCAGCTGGTACCCCGGGGAGCAGTAGTACTCACACCTCGAGCCAAAGTAGGCACCATCCAAACACTTGAAGCCCCCGTTGGTTGGCATGGACAGGGTGGGGCAACGCTTTTCTGGAAAAGGAAAACAAAGAAACAGGTTTCTTCTGGAAACCTGTTACCCTCCCTTTATAGTAATGCACCTGTGGGGTATTACACAGAAATAAAGACACAGCTGGCAAACAACAAGTGAGAGAAAGTCTTCTTCCAGGTGAGGTTTTTCAACACTGCTCTCGTTACTAACATTTCAAATTTAACTCTATGCAAGTATTAGTGGCCTGATACAATATTTATATGAGAAAAGGGATGACAAGTACCTATTCCTCTCTTCTCAGAAAATGTTTTATTGTAAAGAGCCCTTTTAGACACCTGGTACAAATTGGAAAACTTAGAAAGTATAAGATGGGCAGTATTTTAAAACATATTGATGCCTCTGTCCTAAAACTATTCCCACAAATCAAATTCTCATACTGATAAAATATTTCCCATCTACCCTGAGTGTCTGTACCACTCAGATGCTCATCATGTCATATATCCCTGTGAGATCCTGAAGAACAAACTAATCTACATATCCAAGCATACTGCCAACCTTTAAAACAAAANATGCTTATCATGTCATATATCCCTGTGAAATCCTGAAGAACAAACTAATCTACATATCCAAGCATACTGCCAACCTTTAAAACAAAACAAAACAAAAAAATCCAAAGATCAGCTTCAATGGCAAGTAAGAATTTATTGTCTGAACCTGGAGCACAAGTCACACACACACAGAGATTTTGCAACCACTTACGTTTGCACAGCACCTTCCCAGACCAGCGTTTGCTTGACTGACAAATCAGCTGGTGAGGGCCATGCAGTTCATAGCCTTTTTGACAACGAATATCACATCTTGTGCCCAACACATTCTTGTAATATTCCCCTTGAGGTGTCCTGCAGTTTGCATAGCCATGTTTCACTTTAATGGGGGAGCACCACGGTGTTTCTGACACAGAGAAGGAAAAAAAAAACCCACAAAAAGCAATCAGAAAAATGTAAAAGTTCAGACACAAATATAAAATCACTTTGCTTAATCAAGGTCACAGAAAGGAAAAGGAAAAAACCCTCCTATTTAAAAAGCCACCAGTCTTTAAAGTGGAGAACACTGCAGAGGTGCACTTACACATGAGGAGGTCAGCCCTTTAAAGACTGGAAGCTCTTTTTTTGCATTACAAACATTAAAGATTGCAGCTATTATATTGGAGGGGTTGGGAGGGCAGGTGGGGTTTTACTATGCTTTTTGTCCATGGAATAAGTGTGCCACCATGTGGGCAGTTTGATGACAACTGGGCCGTTTTCCCCTCGTTTTTAAGCAGACATATCTAACTGCTCGTTGATAAAAAAAGTTTGCATCAGGAACATCTTGCTCCAGCTGCAGTTGTCAGCTTTCAGCTTTGCAGTTGTCATTTAGCTCAGTGCTCATTAAAAAAAATTAAGTTCTGCTTCCATAATAATCTGTGCCTTGCAAAACTCAGTGATGGTTCAAGCTCTCCCACAGTTAGAAGATACCACTCACACAAATCATATTGCCAATATGTCACATTGAACCTGCTCAAACTGAACCTTTATTAACTGGCCGGGACTATGTTGTAAAATATTCAGGATATGGGTACCCCCACCTTGTGAGGATTTACCACCACACTGTGGTGCTGGTGAGAACAGTATCAAGTAGAGACTTCCCTTTCCAACCAAAGTTTCACATTCTTTGTTTAGCTTTGACAACAGGGTGCACCAAGAAAACGGGCAGCTCCTCAGTAGGAGTTTCCTATACAAGCAGTGACTAAGCCTGTCCCTTTCTCAGATCCAAGATTTGAAAAGCACATATTGGGAGAGGAGAGAGAAAGGAAGGGAGGGATTGCAAAGCAAAAAGGGAAAGATGACAAATCTTGAAATCCTGTGTGAAAATGTGTGACATGAGGGAGGGGCAGGAAAAAACATTTGATTTTTGCAAGAAAGAGGGAATAAAAAACCACCTAAACAAACAAAACACATGAGTTTTAGCCTTCATACTTACAAAGGCACAAACAGCTTTAAAAATTTTCTAGATCATCCTTGGCAGATGTTCACTTCTAGCTCAATTTCCATAGTTATTAAGTACATTTTCCTACACTAGTTGGATAAGCTCCACACATAAATAAACAACAATCAATACAGCATTTCTCATACATGGGGTATTTATTTTCAGTGTGCTAGGTCTCTATGACATATTTATACTTTCCCAATGGAAACTGTACTTCATGTATGTATTTTGCAGTGCTGGTCCTGAATAAACACAAATAGCATCTACAGATGGGAATCAGAGACTAATTATCAATCTTTTGCCAAGGGTGCATTTCCTCTAGACTAGTCCATTTCTGAAGCAGCTGTACTGAGATATGCTTCTTCTTGTCTTTCATCAACACAAGTAAGAATCCTTTACAATGATGTGTAGGTGAAATTATTCATTCTCAGTGTCACCAAATACACAGTAACTGAGGCACAGGACACAAGCATGCCAGTCTAACAGCACCCCTCAAGTTAAGGGTACAGTTCAGCTTTTGGGCTCAGCCACACAATCATCTCAGCTCTGTTTCTTCCCACCTCTAAGCCTGTTTTCTGAATGTCAAATACATCCTCTGCTGTTTACCTTACAATTATGCAAAGTGCTTTGGTGGAGAGTGGGTTTTGGTTTGGGGGTTTGATTTTTTTAGAAGAACTACTTCCTGCCCCTCACCCTAATCTCTGTCCCACAGTTTCCAAAACACATTTAAAAAATCCTCACAACCACTGACTTGGGCCATTTTGTTGAGGGGTTGTATCACAGTGGCTCCCATTTTTCATGCTTGTTGTGCACCAAATTAAAACTGAGACAACAGATGAGGAGTGTGAGCTAATGGGAAGAGAAGTCAAATGCTGAAAGAATGAGTGATGCCAATGCCCAGCTCTGCCTCCTTAACTGCTACCCCAGGGCTGCTGGTGCAGTCTCAGGCACCACCTCCAACCACTCTCTGGGGGAAGCCACACATCTTGGATTCACAGCCTCTGTCTCATTCACCTCCTAGAGAAATCCTCCTACTCCTGAGCTTTCCCATAATCTCTGCTTCAGTGGTCTCATGCCCAAACTCTCCAGCTTTTCTGTCCCACTTGCTCTTCCTATGCCCTGAGGCCTTAAACTTCAATTTATTTACACACCGAAGCTTGTCCTTAACTAAGAACTAGGCTTCAGTTTTTCTGCAGAACAGCTTAAACCTGAAGTTATAAAGACAACACTGTCTGCAAGGGCAGGACTGGGTGGATGAAAACTCATTTGGGCAGAGCTTTCACCCCAGCCAGTTATGTAACCCTTCAGCAAATCAGTTTAAGACATTTATGCCTTGAGTTTTCCACATGTATAAACTCCAAATGCACATCACTGACTTCCTTTGTAAAGGGTGTTAAGACAAATATGCTTTGCAACATGATCAGGAGGCTAATAAAAATAAAAATAAAGAGGGTAAAGAAGGTGTTTCAGGTATTGCAAATTGCCTCAGTTTTTCTGCATTTTTTTGTGGTTTTACAAAAACACTTAACAGCTACCCATATATGGTAGCTGAAAGGTAGCTAACAGCTAAAAAATGCAGGTTAATGTACAAACACAACACTGAGAAAGTAAAAGCCTTTCCTGTAGTGTTGTTGCAGCTACAGAGAGAAACAGAGCAAGCTCATAGACAAGGGCAAAATGTATCTTACACTGGACCAAATGATTCTGCCAGAAAGAAAGACAAAAGCAAACATGCTTTTGGATGCAGATAACTTGAAGAACTTAGGAGGAACATCTGTTTGATTTAAAACATTATAATGCTTACTCTAGAACTGATTGTGATTAGAAGAAAGTGGGTGAGGCAGAGTTTACAAGCCATTTAGAAATATTGGGGGTTAGACCAAGTGATATTGCTGGAAAAAAACCCAGCTAACTTGCAAAGCACATCAAACAATACAACAAAGTTTTAGATCAAAGCTTGTTTATTTTTAAGTGAAGGCACATATTGGTTTTCAAAGGCTAAGTAGCTACATAGAGCACTTGTGGAATATTAGGTTTGTGTGAAGCCCCAAGAGGTTACACAAGCTGTTCCTTGCCTCAAGGCAAGATCAGCCATGTTCCTGAAGGCTTTGGGAACTATAAAAGCTAGAGGTTTCCTAGACATCTTTTTTGAAATTTCACCATCTATACCAGGCTCTGTTCACCCAACTGAAATTTGAGTTTTTAGGTTTTTTGTTTAATGGAAAGTTTGCACCTCAACAGGAAAAAAAAAGAAAAAAGAAAAAAGAAAAAAAAAAACCTAAAAAATCCCTCAGTAATACAATAGCCTGAATTTTCACTTAGTAGTATAAAACATTCTAGAGACTCAATCCTGTGTTTGAAACCACTGGAAAACAGGCAGCAAACAGAAATGGCTGAAGCCACAATGTTGCCTTTAGAACTATGGATACTGCTTGACCATCACAGTATCTGAGAAAACATATTAGGAATGGATCACCAGAGGAGTGGCACTGGAGGTATGAAGAACACAGGAACTGCTGTACTCAGGAAACCCTTCCTCATGAAATATGATCAGAGATGCCAAGTGGCAGGAAGGAAAGCACTTTTTAGAGCATCAGCTCCCCCAGCCCCTTGGTCCTGTTCAAACACCAGCCTCAGCTGAGCCCTTCCTTCACAAACAGCACACAAAGTGAGCAGCTGTACTGTTGCTTGCTGCTACACCAGCCAACAGAGCTGATGGTTCACCAGGGAGGAAGGGAAAAACTCCTTAAAAATGCTGTAGGCACAGAAAATCCTGGCCATGTTTCTCTGGAAAGCTGAGCAAGTGGGAAAACATCCAAATGAAGACAAAAGGGTTTGGTAGGAGGCCGATTTTCACCCCTCCCAGTAAACTGCAATGGTTTGTTTGCAGATGTCAAAGAGGATGAATCTGTGTGCTCGCTTGCACGTGTGTAGAAAGAAAATAAACAATGCTGCTTACATATGTGAACATCAATTACAAAAATCCATTCAGTTCCTGTTATTGGTAAGTTTTATTTGCTAAGAAATGGGCCACACCCAAAGTGCTGGACTGCACATCTGAGGAGAAGCTCTGAAGACTGCCACATAGCCCATTTTTCCTTGCTTTGTCTTTCCCCATCCCCTTTCCCCCAAAACCAACAAAAAGAAGTATGCTAATGAAGAATCAGCCTTTTCTGTTCTAATGCTTTATATGCTTAGATTCACATGGTCTGTTTCTCAACATTTGGCAGTAGTGCTTCTAAACTTGGGGCAGTGTTTAATATCTGTGTGAATGATATTATGTTTCACTTACCCTGGTGACATTTTGGCTGACATGAGTATAATCCATTCTGGATCACCATACAAATGGAATTTACACAGAATCCACATTTTAACTACTTGCCTGTCCTGGCATGAATTAGCATTGATTTATCTTCACGATCTCTGAGTTCTTTTTCTATGTGTTTGCAGAGGATCACATGTTAAAAGGCAAAAAAAAAGACTTAACCTAAATAAAGCTTCAGTGAATTATTTGTGCACATTTGAAAGCAAAATTTTATATTTGAGTATTTTACTGGGAGGAAGATGAGACATTTATGAAAACAGCAACATAGCCATAAAAGCTGTGCTTTCCCCTTGGCTGTTCATAAATGTCTGAATTATTTTATGACTTACCTCTCATATGGTCCATTGATTCTCTGCAGAGAATCAATAATGTACAACAAGACACCAGTGATCAGTATTTTCAAGCAATCAAAATGATGACAACAATAGTATGTCCATAGATTAATTTACTAAAAAAAAACCAGTTACCATTTAAGTGACAAATGAAATGCTATGTTTCTTTAATGTCTAGGCTTCTGAGGGATTTTGGCAGAGAAGAGTTCTATTAAGACAAAAGCAGACTTTTTTAGAAAATGGAGACAGCAAATGGAAGATGTACTGGTTGCGGCAAAAAACTTCTCACTCTTGTTGAATGGCAAAGTCTTCCAGAATAGGGAAGAAAACCTGAATTTGCTTTTGAATTTTATAAACATGCCCGTCTGTTCACTCATCCAGCTACATAATTTGCTTTTGGAATGCACACGTGCATTTGTTAAACACACTTCACTTGGCATTTCAAGTAGCAGGTTAACCTGAAATGCAAGCCATTTTATGGAAAGAAAAAAGTAATGAAAATCAAGTTCTCTTGCATGTACTTCTATACATTACCATCAGTAAGCCCAGGTTTTGAGTCAGCTTATCATTGATGGTTTTGTTAGCATGTATGGATAAGAAAGAGAAGCTCTTCCTGATTTTCATAACTCAACAACCCAATCTCCCAGGAGCAAAGGCAATGTAAAAGTTACTTACTCAGGTACATGAAAGAGCTGTGATCAATATTTAGTCTAATTTCCATTGTTAAAAACAGCAGAAATTAAATCTTGATCTAAATATCCATGAGAAAAAACATGGAGCTGGATCACCAAGATTGTATTATCCATGAAAAGAAAAAAAGAATGAAGCTTTCTGTCAGCAAGCAGTTGATCCTCTTTAGCGCATAAGCAAAGCATTCACCTTTGTATCTACTGCGTGCATAAACATCCTCATCATCTTCAAGGGGTGAATATCCCGATCCTACAATACAAAATAAGAGAAAAAAAACTGCAGCAAGAAAGGAAATACATATTAAAAATAAAAGAAAGCTTTGAGAAAAGACATGCAAGATTAGGATGCAATAATCTATGCAATGTCATCAGCATGGGCTTCTCTGAAGCTCGGAGTCACAGCAGACCCACTTTATAGTGAATTTGGAGAGGGCAAATTGATTTGATAATCAAGTGAAATAGTAAATTTCAAGTGAAATAGTAAATTTCTCTCCATGCTGCTGCAGCAATGTTGTGCAATGTTAAGTGGCACATGCCAAGTCACAGCTCCTCGGTTATGGAGAGCCCACCTAGAATGTAGGTAATCTATTGAACAGAGAGAGCAGAGCAGGTACAGGTGAAGGGCCTCAGCAGAGGTTTCACTATAAAGTGGTTCCATAGTGTCAATGACTATTAACATCAGGCCAAACAGCAAAAGTACAATGCAAATAACTCAAGTGCAACAATCTTTAATGACCTGTCAGATCCTCACAGCAAGAACATGACCTGCAAACACAAGTTACACACAAATCAAAAACATGGTTTGGTTTCAAGCATTCTTCTGGCGTTGTTCAAATAAAGAGACGACAAAGCTCCATGCTTTTAAAACCCTGTGCAATGGCTGAAAACTTAAAATAAAGGTAGAAGCTGCTTTCTAAAATCCAGAAACCAGTTGGAGCACTACTACTCAAATAATCCATCAATAAAACAAAGCAGTCGGCAAGAAAGCCTTCAAAATTCCCTAAACAACACTTATCTAAAATTAACAACTTTAGAGCATAAAGCCTAGTCTAAATTTTAGATAAATCTTTTCTACAAAGAAGTAGTCATACAAATTCCCCTCCTGAAACATCCTTTTAAAAATCTTGCAAGCAATAGGCAGGTACTCAGGGGCCACAGGAGCTTCTCACATGGTATCTCAAGTTACAGCATTTGGAGTTATTTCATCACTGTTTGTTGATATCTGAGACTATGGTCTGTACAAGCTGCTGCTTATAGTTAGACAAAATTATTTAATTCAGGCACCTCAAGCTACTGATTTCATGTGCAAAGCATACAACTGTTCAGCAGAAATCAAACCCAAAAGCTTGATTTCTATCAACACATTCCATTTCTTATTTTAAAAAAACCCTAAAATATTTGCCCAGAAAGCGGTGAAACTTGATTTCTTACTCTACCAGACTCAAGATAACCCAGCCCATGTCTGCAGGTGCTCTATGGGAGCATCCTCCACAGCACTGGATCACTGGGAATCTCTCCACCAGTTTGAGCTGGGACCTGAAGAAGTAAATTTCCAAACAACTTCTCTCTGAAATTGAGATTTATATACAATGAAGTCTTTTTATGACTTAGAATAATTTCTCTGGATTTTTTTTTTTAATATTTATTGTTGAGGTTCAATTTTGATACCTAAACACTGACATCTGAGAGACTTCTGAACATAAACCCAAACTTTTTTGCACTTGAAATGTGACTGCATGGCAAAAAGAGTAAGTTGTGATCCCTGAGGCCTTCAGAAACACCTTGATGTGTAAATGAATATCTGTCTAAGCATCAATTTTTCTGCCAGAAATTGGAATACTCTTAGCAAATTATTCACTTTAAGGGTTATAAAACTGTTACCTC
Source organism: Pycnonotus jocosus (assembly GCA_013400435.1). Lineage (NCBI taxonomy): Eukaryota > Metazoa > Chordata > Aves > Passeriformes > Pycnonotidae > Pycnonotus > Pycnonotus jocosus. Next base: position 242,574 of record VWYP01020109.1, on the reverse strand, counting down.
AGTGTTATCACCAATAATTGTCCAAATTTTAGTGTGCAGTGACTTTAGCATTTAAAATTAGTAAATCTCAGAATTATGTGAGCTCTTATGCATCTGCCTTTCCTTAGACAAGAAACAATTAAGTGCTTTTGAAAGTTTTCTAAGAAAAATTGGCCTTAAAGAGTTATTCACTACTTTTGCCCGAAACAAGGCTCTCTTGATGGAGCTCAACATCTCCCATTTCCAGCTCATTTTCTACCTCAAAATGAGAAGCCAGTCAGGTCTCTTTCCTAACAATCAGTGTTTTCTTAATAACCACAACAGGCTTGGCTTGGGGAGCCACAGGAGAGGTGCTGCCATTTCATCTCCATTTTCTCAGCCACAAACCAAAGTGTTTTTGCATCAAATACATTCAAAACTGGCTACCAAGCCACATAAGGACAAAGCATTGTTCTGTGTTGGAAGTGCTAAAATTATCACAGTTAAGGGTATAGTAGGTTCTTGTCAAAAACAGATGTGGACTTTGTTCTGGCAGATCTCAAGCAAAACACATGAAATAACACTTTCATTTTAAGATTAATCTATGGATTTACACAATCTGTTTATGTCAGGAAATAAAAATTCTTCATTCACAAAATAAAATTCTGTCCCCATTGCAAAGGTTCACAGGTCTAATGGCAAGGTCAGGGCACAAGAACACAGGGCCAAGCCAGGCACTGCATACACATGAACAGCAATTCACACACTATTGTGCTATAAATCCTTTGTAACAGAAAAAAAGAAGGACTGTGACACATAAGAGGCAGAAGAGCTCTGCACACTTGCTTTCCCAGGACTGACATAAGAATTATCTGCCTCTCTGAGTTTAATTTAAAGTAAGCTATAGACAGCAACAGTAGAGTACATTAAACCAACCCCAAACTTTTCAGTTTCCTGCCCTGAAACAGGACAAGGAACACAAGTCCTATAAGGAACTGCTGTAAAAGCTACGGTTTTTAAGCCTGTGGAAAAAGATGCTCATCACTCTCTAACTCCCTGAAAAGATGCTGTAGCCAGGTAGGGGGTGTCTCTTCTCCCAGGTAAAAACCAACAGGATGAGAGAGAGGAAACAGCCTCAAGGTGGGCCAAGGGAAGTTTAAAATAGCTATCAGGAAAAATTCCTTTATTGAAAGGGTCAAAAGCATTGGAACAGGCTGCTCAGGGAAGTGGTTGAGTCAGTATCCCTGCAGGTATTTAGAAGATACCAATGTGGCACTTCTGACACTTAGAGACATGGGTTAGTGGAGTATTAAAAAGAGACATTTTGGAAAATCATTTTATAACAGTCATTTTTGGGGGTATAAGCCCAGATCTTCAGCTTCTGTAAACTGACCTTACCACAAGGAGCACTTGAACAAAGCATGCCAGGATAAAGGGCTAGCAACTCATCACTTTGTCTACCTTAATGTACTTTTTATGCTGCTAAACTAATGCATAATTTGGCTTCTAAAATTCCTGATAAGAACCTTGAAGGGAGATTCTGAGAAAGCATGGCCTTATGCCACTGCAAAGTTCTGGCAGGGAAAACCGGGGTGAACACGACTCATGGGGAAAGCAGAGCTCGCTGCTGTCATTTCTATGCTAAAATTCAGCGCAGCGACCCCGGCCCGGCCCCGCTCCCCGGCCCGGCTCTGCCCCGGGCCCGCCGCCCCTTCCTCCCCTTCCTCACCCTCGTACTCCAGGCTGGCCCGGGCGCCCAGGGCCAGCAGCGCGGCGAGGCGCAGCCAGCAGCTCCCCATGCTCCACACGGCGGCTCTGCCCGGCCCGGCCCTGCGCGGCAACCGGCAGGAGCAGCAGCAGCAGGATGAGGAGAAGGAGGAGTGGGACGGGGACACGCTGCGAGCGGCTCCCGGGCGCCGCCGGAGTCTCCTCCTCCCGCTGCCCGGCCTTTCCACGCCTCGCCAAGGCACTCGAGCATTCGGATCCGCCGTGGCTGCCGTGTCGCCTGTGCCGTGTGTTGTCCCCCTCGAGGGGCTCCTGCTGCCCGCTGCCCTCCGACGTGGCCCCCGGGAATTGCCCGGTGATGCCCTGGCCCGGAGAGATGTGCGGGGTCCTCGCTCGGTCCGTGAGCCCGGACCTGCAGCGCCCGCCCTACCTCAACCAGGGCACCGAGCGGGCCGGGACAGCGTGTCTGTGCAGATGGCTTCCCACAGCATCACAGAATAAATCAGGCTGGAGAAGACATCTGAGATCATCGAGTCTAACCTACGACCACCATGTCAACTATAGCATTGCACTGAGTGCCACGTCCAGTCTTTCCTTAAATTCCTACAGGGAGAGTGAGACCCTCACCTCCCTGGACTGCCCATTCCGACGTGTCAACACCCTTTCTGCGAAAAAAAAAAAAAATAATTCTTCCTAATGTCCCTGCCCTGGTGCATCTTAAGACCACGTCTTCTCATCCCACCGCTGGTTGCCTGGTGGAAGAGACCAACCCTCATTCTGCTACATCCTCCTTTCAGGGAGTTGTGGAGAGCAGTAAGGTGCCCACTGTGCTCCTTTATTCCCGGCTAAACCCAGCTCCCTCAGCCTCTCCTCACAGAACCTGTGCTCCAGACCCTTGCCAGCTCTGTTCCCTTCTCTGGAAGTGCTCCAGCCCATCCATGTCCTTCCTGAATTAAAGGGTCCAGAACTGGACACAGCACTGGCAGTGTGACCTCACCAGTGCCCAGTGCAGGGGGACAATCACTGTCCTGCTCCTGCTGCCACACTATTGCTGATCCAGGCCAGGTGCCACTGGCCTTCCTGGCCCCCTGGGCACACCTGGCTCATGTTCAGCCACTGCTGACCAGCCCCTCCAGGTCCTTTTCCTCCAGGCACCTTACCAGCCACTCTGCCCCTGGCCTACAGTGCAAAGATCACCACATTTCCAACTTTTTTAATGCTGCTGGCAAATGGAGAACAGCAAAAAACCCTCAAAATACAGCAATAATAGCCAATTTCAGCTGTATGGCAGATTTCATAGAATAACAAAAAGAATAGAGCAAAATGAATAACAAAAAAAGCAAAAGCCACCTCAAAACTATAATGACATTGTGTCTTGATCACACAGAAACATGAATTAACTTAGGCATCATCTTCTGTAGTCTGTGGGCACTGGCTACTCTTGATACTGAGAGGAAAGAGAAAGCTCCTTTCACAATTAACTTTCCCTTCAAATCAGAGAAAAAGTGCTTGGGAATTCCTCCCATTTTCAAAAAGTTTGTCAGTTTAAGCATGTGTAAGAAGAGAACGACCAGTTTCCACCAGTAAGCCTGCAACATCTGGATTTAGTTCCTCCAATGTTTTGCCTCAGAGTTTTACATTCCACAGTACCTGAAGGCATATCAAATATGCGCCGTATCAAATATGTGAATTTAAAACCTTAGCTTTACTGAAGCAAACTGATGAGCTTCTTGGAGTATGGCAGGGCTAAGGTCACTCTAAGACCTCAGAAGTCTGGAAGAAGCACACGATGGGGCAGAAAAGGCACAAAATGGTCACAATGTTCACATTTTGTGTGTAAAAATACTTACACTCATTTTTATCATGGCACTAAAAATGGAAAGCTGGGTTTTTCATCTCATTCCTTACTGGTGGAACATTACACTCCAGAGGTCTGCAAAGTTAATGTTTAAAAACCATTTGCTTTTGTGGGACCTCAGTATTTGTTTAAAAACTGCCTGCACAGTTAGGTGTTTTGTTGCATCTAGTCTGTGAAATTTTACATATATATATATATATATATATGTTTTGTTATAGAAATCCTACAATCATAGAATGGTTTAGGTTGGAATGGACCTTAAAGCATTGATACACAACCATTTTGTATTCAGCAATAGTTGTGCTCAACTGAGAAGCAGAAGATATCAAGAAAATCATGGCATGTTCCTGAATGCCCACCAAGTTAATAATCCTATGTGCAGTTTATTAGCCCAAATTATTACCTTCCTGAGATCTTTAGGCATTTCCCTGCTCATATATATGGAAAAACGCATGTGTATAGCACAGATTTGAGTTTCCACACACAGCCACAAGCTCCAGTCAACTGTTGTGCTTCTATTCCTTGCAGGTGTGCAGTCTTTCAGGCACAGAAAGTAATCCTACACCAAGAAGACCCCCTCAGGGCTGTACACAGATTAATTCACTGTGTCCCAGTATTGATTAAGATGCAAACACCATGTATCAGCACACAGGTTTTAACTTGCTTCAAGAGAGATGCCTCATACAAGATCCCATCAAAGAACAGCTCTTTCTAAATCACAATCAAAGCACAACTGAAATGCAGAACAGAAAACTGCAGAATTATCAAGCTCAGAAGAGGTCAGAGGTGCCTGAAGTTTGCATGCCAGCAGTATCTTATGCTTTGTGAAGTAATACCGCCCAATTACACAGAAATCATGATTCTGATTAGGAAAATGCAGGAAATGGGTTCTTTTCCCAAAAGATAATCCCTTTCCTCCTCCCTTGCCATCTGTGACCCAATGTGACTATGAAGAAACACTGCAGCTGACACCAAGCCATGAAGGTGTTTCCAAATAGATTAATTACATGTTGAGAGAGCTGTGGCTTTGCATAGAAGGCAGCTAACAAAATAAAACTTGTGTCATGTGTTGGCAAATACTGTGCATGCAAACACCATGCTCCTGGCTCAAGGAGTTTCCTTCCCTTCAATGAAGTCCTGTATCCAGAAGCAGGTAGCCATGCCCATGCGGCAAAAATCAGTGGTGGGATGGAAACTGCACGGATCCAGAAGTCAGTGCTAGTCCAGAAAAGCGCTGTAAAATACAACTGAACTCTGCTTCCTTTTATGGACACACATAGATATCTTAGATACAGCAAAACCAAAGCAAAACACTTTCCACCACTGATTTTGGTTTATTTTTCCCACTCCAGACTGGCAATAAAAAGTGGAAGTGGCTCAAGTGGCTCTGACTCAATGCAGGCACAAGTCCTGTAACACAGCTGCAGTCAAGGGAAAGCTGGCAGCCAGAACAAGAAGCTACAAACCCCTTTGCCAACACATCCATATGATCCAGGAACCTCAATGCAGTCCCAGGCTGCTCCTGGATACCTTGCTCCATTGCAAATGAATTGCTTTCACTGTAATAATGTGTTTAATGTTACAATGAGCAGTATGTTCAAATGCTGCTTGCAGCTTACACATTTAAATGGCCAAAGGAGTTTTTTTTAAAATACTATTCACTTGAACCTGGTTTAAAAAAAAAAAAAAAGTATCCTTCATGAAAATGGTGCCCTTATAGTCAATGAAAACAAATGTGGCATTTCCAGAATACTAGTTCAGGAAATTCTAAAGACAATTCCAGAATCGTAATTCTGGAAATTCTGGTTTGCCCTGAATTGCCCTTATGATGTGACATTATGGGTGATTCAATGGAAAGTGAGGATTTAATTTAATTTTAAGTTATCAAATGTACATACATCTACATATTTGGGTTTTCGACATAAAATTAAAGTAAATGTAGACCTGAAAGGTGGTTGTAGTCAGGTGGGGTTGGTCCCTTTCTCCAGGCAGCAACTGACAGAAGTAGAGGACACAGTCTTAAGCTGTGCCAAGAGAAATATAGGTTGGATATTAGGAAAAGGTTTTTTTTCAGAAAGGGTGATAAAGTACTGGAATAGTCTGCCCGGGGAGGTGGTGGAGTCACCATCCCTGGATGTGTTTAAAAAAAGACTGGATGTGGCACTCGGTGCCATGGTTTAGTTGAGGGCTGGGTTAGGACTCAACGATCTTGGATGTCTCTTCCAACTCAGTGATTCTGCGTGTGATTAGACCAAAAAAAAAGGTGAAATATATGAATTAAAGGCTTCTGCTATTGAAATAAAGGGTTGGTTACTGTGAGGGGGAAAAAAAAGAAGCTTAAAAGGCCAATAAAGATACACTTGGGAGTTAATATTGGTACAACTTCCAAGAAAATTATCAGTCATCTCCTTTGTTGATCCATGTTTCCCACATAAACCATGTTCCCTTGGTTGCTGAGCAGTATGAGCCACAAGGTGCCACAAAGATTCATCAAAAAGATGGGCTCAGGCTGGGAGCTTGGCTCAAAGGGAGAAATCTGAACATTACATACATGAATAGTGCCCTCAAGTGATACTGATTTTCAGCCCGACCAGTGAAATGGTTTTTGTTTTGGCTCATTGCCCAAAGTTTTAAATAATGAGGAGCAGAGGAAAAGGAACAGGTTAGCTTCCACGATTTTTTTAAAGTTCCCAAGAGAAGGTCCAAAAGCCTCTTTCCTCCCTTTTAAAGGGCTCCACCTGAGTAAGGATCTTTCAATAAAGTGAAATACACCAGAACAAAATAAAAACTCCGAAAAGACAGGCAAACAAAAGAAGTCACTGATCATTTGGAAAGGACACTAACAGGGAGGAGACCAGAGAAAAATGTTTCCTCTGTTCAGGGTGTGAGGAATTAAAAATCTGATTTTTGCTTAAGGCGCTCCTCAATAAATAATGCTAAAAATAAGTGGCAGCATCTCTCTTTATGATCAGAAACTGTCACAGGCTGTTACCAGAGAAAGGATGAAAAGTGTCATGAACCCTAAAATGCAAATCAATTCAGCTGAACAAAATGTACATCCTTTAATTGATAGGTTTAAGGAAGGTAAGTGCTGTATTACATCTACACAAACCACAGCTATGTAACTTCATCCTGCAAAATATATTTGTTATCCTGAACACAGATGTGTCTGTGCTTTCCTGTTACACCTAAACTCTGGCTATGCCTCCAATAGGTACAGCAGCTATGGGGTTATCCATGGATATAGAAGAACATTTTATACAGAAGAACTGGCACTCTGTGTCTGATGAACTACAAGAGGCTCTGCAAAGGCTGTTTTCTGCAGGGGCCATGAGGGGTCAGAGCCTGGAGCAATGTCTCTGTTGTTATTCCACTTCACACACATCATCACTGTGGTCAGGACCACTTCTGAGAAGAAGGGAGTGACTTTGAGTGGAAAAAAGAGAAATAATTTCTGTGAACATATTTCAGTATGGGTTTTTTTCCCTTATATCAAGATATTCAGAGTCTTTAACGTAGGCCTACATTTTAGGAGCACATTGAAAACAGGAAAAAAAAGGAAGTCACCTATAGAAGGCCAATAAGGGACTGAAAAGAGGTAGAACTACTAGTAACTGTTTAATTAAGTAAAGACCATTTAAGCTGAAAGTTTCTCTAATGACAAGTCCCAGTGGATTTAGGATAACTTTCCAAAGGAGGAGACTTAAAACTAATCCTGATCTATTCTGAATTAGTGGCAGATGGAAGAAATTTTTTTCTTTTTTTTTTTCTTTTTTTTCCTTTTTAATGCTGACACTGGAAATCGGCACATCTCAGTTTCTAACTTTTAATATTCAGTACCAAATAAACTGGGGTTTTTATCCTTGAGACATGTTATTTCTCAAGGTCTGCCATTTTAGAAGGGTTTCGCAGATTTTATGAGCAGACTAAAAGAAAGGCTCCCTATGAAAAAAAATCTCAACTTCAAGTGACAGACACTACAACAACACTTGAAAACTAGCATCAGGAGCTGCCTGTAATCCACAGGAAACTCTCCAACAAGTTCCTAGAAAACAGAAGGGGAGTGGAAAAATGTGATGTTACTGACAGTGATCTCCTGCTCTTTAGTAAGTGGAGTCACAGTGTCAGAAGCAACACAGAAGTTCTATAAACACCAAGCTGGCAGCAAGCAACCTTCTTTGAAGAAAACAGGGACTTTAAGGACTCCAGGACTACTTCTACTCATGCTTTACCAGTGCTTTGCAAGGGTAGAAAAAAAGCAGGCATTACACCAGAGGAACAGCTGAAGGAACAATGTTGGGGGAAGTAGGGCAGTCAACAGGACAAAAACTGAGCAAAGACAACAGAAAAACAGATGGAACTCAAAACCCAAAAAAAGATGTAAAGAAGCTTCAAATTTAATAGCAAACCAATAATTGAAGGAAAACGTAAGCAACTGTTGTCAAGACTCAGGAGATAGGAATTTAATTTACTTACAAAGAATAGCATTAAAACCAGCCTCACAACAAACAGTATTTCATATAGGCAAAAGCACAGAAGTTGTATAAACCAATTTGTGAGAAGCGGCTTGCTCCTTTTGTTTAAAATCATCAATGTTAATCATATCCTAAGGTAGAGTCAAAAGTTCTTTTCACAGAGCCAGCATCAAATAAGGCTGATTAGATTTTAAAGAAACATTTGAGACAGCCCCTCCAAACCACTGCTCTTTTTTCATTAATATTCATGTCAGTGACAAATCCCCATCAGGAGGATGTTCTCACTTCCATCAAAATCAAGAGGGTCAACAAATTTCCTTCTGAGAGAGTGATTACCAAGGTCATTTGAGAGGATATTGGCTTAGAAGATCCAGCCTCACTGATGATACACACTGTTTGGGGCGCCACAATACAAAAAAGATATAAAGCTATTAGAGAGTGTCCAAAGGAGGCTACAAAGATGGAGAAGGGCTTGAGGGGAAAGCTGTATGAGGAGCACCTGAGGGCACTTGGTCTGTTCAGTCTGGAGAAGAAGAGACTGAGGGGAGACTTCACTGCAGTTACAACTTCCCTGTGAAGAGAAGAGCAGGCACAGGCACTGATCTCTGCTCTGTGGTGACAGTGACAGGACCCCAGGGAATGGCCTGAAGTTGTGTCAGGGAAGGTTTAGGTTGAATATTAGGAAAAGATTCTCCCCTCAGAGGGTGGTTGGGCACTGGAACAGGCTCCCCAGGGCAGTGGTCACAGCACCAGCCTGACAGAGCTGAAGAAACATTTGGACAATGCTCTCAGGTGTGATTCTTTGGGCTGCCCTGTGCAGAGCCAGGAGTTGAACTCTGATGATGATCCTAGTGGGTGCTTTCCAATTCAGGATATTCTATGATTCTTTATGTATTATATAGCCATAGTGCCAAATACAATGCTCAGAAACTGCAAATGCCCCAAACTAGAAAGTAAGTAAATAAAAAGAAATCAAAATAATACTCTGACTTTGGAACCCTAACTGCTAGTTTAAGGCAAAAGGAGACCTGGCAACACCAATATAATAACTTAAACAAACTTAATGATCTCAGCACACTCAGACCATATTTCCAGAATTACACCCTGCTTCTTCAGGAGAGAGAAAAGGGCTATGGAAAATCCACTGCCATTACCAGAAACAGGAGAGGTGACTGAAGCACCTAAAATGGAACCCTAAATGAAATCTGTTTGGAAAGAATAGGAACATGTACACAGCCAACTCGTAGGTTTTACAAAAGGTATGGCCAGCACCATGGTCCTCAGGAAAAAGGATGATGATGATGCCCTGTTTCCTTCAGCTACTAACAATGCAGTGGCAGGTCCAGCCCCAGGCTCCTGACATCAGGACAGAGCGTGCTGGGAAGCTGCAGGACTAAGCAGGGAATGTGAAATTGTGCTGTATTTGGTGCAGCTACATTACCTAAAGATGGTCATGTTCTGGGTCCCTTTCATTAAGGGCAGTCTGGTATGTAGGGATTGATGAACAACACTTGGCAGGAATGACCAGCTGCAGCAAGCAAAGCTGGCAGACAGCTTCAAATTACCAAGGTCAGGGTTCACTTAACATAATTAGGATATTATCCTTTAATAGTCAGTTCTATGAATTTTAGTTTCCACAAAATCAGTTTAGTACTGAAAAAATTCTCAAGTTTCACAAACACCCTGAAGATGACAACTAAAGGCTGTCAGAAGAAAAAAAACCCAAAAAACAGAAAGCAAAAGAAACTTGAAGAAGAACAGATATTTTTAAATAACAGATGTATAGACTTGTTAGTATGCTTGTTACACCGGTTTCTACTGAGTGTCAAAATATTACACTAGTCAAAGGCACTGAAGACACACACCAAAGATCAGTTGTTTGCCTCAGAGTGGCAGCATTGAGATGCCATTGAGATGCCATCTCTAACTATTTCCACCTCACAGAACTTTAAAGTCTGAGAAACTGACTTGTGAGGTTTCAGGGCTTGCCATTAAAAGCAGACTGACAACCTGCAAATCTGCCATGTGGGCCAGAGATATGGATGTAAAAAGGAAGCATGTCAAACACACTGGGGGAAAAATAATCCACAGAAAAGGTACAAAGCTAGTAATAGTTCTCATGGAAAAATGAAACCACTGCCTAAATGGTTACTGAGCGTTAATATGCTGTAAATAATGTGGAATTTTACCCAACATGTGAGATGTATCACTACTCATAACACTCACAGCAGCTCCAGCCCTGACAGAAGCTTGGCTTTGGGGTGCCCCTGTCCCTGCAGCCAGAGCTGATCCCTGTCCCAGCTCTGCTCATGCCTCTGGGCTGCTGGGGCAGATCCCTGTCCCACTACCAGCCCTCACAGAACCAGGACAGACCCAACCCTGCAGTCTTCTGTGTAGAAAAGAGAAATTTGAATCCCCTCTTTTTTTAATATAATTGAAAATATCAGTTCCGCAGTTTCCTATTCATCTCAACCAGGTATGACGTTTCATAGAGAAATAACCTCTTCACCTGAGGAACCTACATAGGTTTGCAAAAAGCCATAATGATTTGGACCACCCAGACACAAACATAAAATCAAGCTCTCACGTTCCTGGACATAGTGCTCTCACCTTGCCTTTGCAAAGCTGATCCTATGTCATTAAAAATGTTGGAAGATTTGACATGGATTTCCATTGCAGACAGACCAAATAACCAAACAATACACACAGTTGCCTATCTAAAAATGTGGTTTTGAATTGATTCCTTTCCATGATTTAAAGTTTCCCCTCTTAATGAAATTTTACCATAACACACAAAAAAATTTAGAAACATACTGTACAGCCAGTTCCATTGTGGAGTGTCTTGTGTGCAAAAGACAATCAGCATCACTCCCTTGCTGTTATTATCACAGACCTGTACTGGCCTCATGACATCGAGGAAAACGGGATGTTGTGTTTGGCAGGAGGTGCTGGCAGCAGGCAGAGGGTCAGATGAGGTGCGGTGGCAGCTCCCCAGTCACCAGCCTCTCGCCACTCTGCTCCTCTGCAGTCACAGGCTCTTGTTTGTAAGGATTCAACGGCAACCTGAGACTAAATCAACATCTGCCAGTAAGAAAACAGGCCAAGGGCAACCTCCAGCAACACCTGACAGTAACCCAGCTCACTCTGGGAACAGGAAACATTTTCTGGGAAAAGGCAGATATAGTACGGCTTGTTTCAAGCATCCCTCGACAACCCGCTGCCTTGGCCAGGAGCTGTCAGCAGGAGCAGTCCATCAGCCAGCTGCCTGATGTCAGCGTGCTCCAGCTGTCAGAGTTTTTCAGGAGCCTGTTACAGGGCTAGAGCGCTCTCACTGCAGGTGGCTGACAAGTAAAAGCCCAAAAGAGCTGCAGTCCCGTCTGAACTTGTGAGTTGCTGTGCACCCTGGTGCCTGCCAAGCCTTCCCCTCCCCTGCTCAAGCACACACAAAGTACCTCACTGCAATGACAGGGATTCCTCACAGCTCTTTCCACATTGGAAATGAGAGCTGACTAGGAATTGAATAGCATGGTTTTAAAAGAAATGTTTGTAATACAAACCGTGAGTTGCTGCATCAGCTCTGCAAAGGGCTTGGGAGGAGGGTGAGGAGTTTTTTGAATGGAACTGGTGCACAGGGGTTGCCAGTTGAACTTTATTTAAATTACTCATCTTTGTAGCCACTAGGTCTTACTTTTGATTTTCCTCTGTGCACTTCTGTAGCCATTTGTCAGTCCCACTTACCATGGTGCCTTCATACAAGAAAGGCCAAGAACATTTTGGAGAGCATGGCTCTCTGAACTGGAACCCTAGAGCACCATCTACATCACAAAATCTATTATTAATACTTTAGTTTATTCTCATGTGTCACATACTACAAGCTTGATTTTTTTCTGCTCCCTGTCCTGCCTTCTCATGGTCTTTGTGCAGTAAGAGAAGCTTTGTTAATGGCAGAAGAGTAAACAGAGGCCAGAACTGTGCTTTAGAGACAACACTCACTCACTGCAAATAAATCTAACCCCATCCTCCTTGTGATGGGCTTACAAGTAGGGAAATATTTTATAACTCAGATGGAGGACTTACTTTCAATTCCTTTGGACTGATCTGTTTAGACAAACCAATTTACTCTTCCAATAGGGAAATGAGCTATAAATCAATATTATCTTTCTGATGAGTTAAAAGTTGCCTTTTATTACACACAAAATATTTGAGACTTTTTATGCATATTATTGCTAAAATGTCTGAGTGATTTTGTAACTATGACACATATTCATGATTTGCCTCCAATACAGCAGACAAAAATATTGCCAAAGAATGGGTTTGGATAAAACAAAAGAACTTAAAGGGCTGCAGCACTGTGTGTCTCATGCTGTTACTGGCATTCAAGAGGTCTGAAATGCCTTGGAGACATTTAAAGGTACAGTTTAGTATTCTTGGTTTTGACATGCAGTTGGAGAGAGGCACAGAATCCCCTATCAGAAACACTTTTCATAAAAACAGATCCAAAATACAATTCAGGTGTTCCAATTTCCAAAAAGACAACAAGCTGTCAGACAGTCAAACACTATCCAGAGTGCTGGTGAAACAAAGAGGCATCAGTAATACACCAACAGCACTGCTGGTGTTCCTACAAATGCTGCCTTCCCTTATTAAAGAACCACTCAGGATTTGATGTATTTGACTGGAAATTTCCCTAAACTCTAAGTCAAAGCAAGTTTCCAGTTATGGTTATCTCCTGTTCCTCCCAGACATGTATTTCCTACCTCATTATAATAAATGTGAAGTACCAGCAAGAAACTCAAAATATGGTTCCCAACATCCACTAAAACAGAAGAACATCCAGAAGCTTTAACTGAAGCAGTAAGGAGAGCAATGGAAAGACAAGCCAGAAGAGCACATAGGTATGTCCAGAGCCACAACCAGGTCCATGTCACCCCTTTTCAGCTCCAAAGAGACACAAAAGCCACCTGTAGTATTTCCATGACTAAATACACACACACGGTGTTACTCGATATGGTGCACTGCACATTCAATGGCAATAACTGCAGCTGAATGAATATTTTTATTTAAAGCTCTCTGGACAATCCATACTACAAAGGGGATGCAGACACAGGCCAACCAGCTCCCTTAATGTGACAAAAAAGAAATCAGTGATGCAAAGCTGAAGCAAACTACCAGTCAGACGCCTTCACAAGAAACACCTTCAGCAAGTCATCTGCTTGGGTTTTTTTCTTACTACAGTAATAGGAAAGACCTTTATAGTATTTGTTGGGATGGTTTTCTTATTTACACATTTCACTACAACTGTAACTCAGCACCAGGTGTAATGTTTCTGGTATCTGCCCCTGGGCAGTTTAGAACTGGGAATGTCTGCAAGCCAACATGATTTTAATGTTCAGGAATGGCTGTACAGAGGCATGTTAATTTTGGGCTCTTTTACTAACAAATCACACAGTATAACTAGAAAGCCACAATGGATGGACTCAAGACAGGCAGACTCCAATTGAGTAATTATATTTGAGTGCATTGCCCTGAAGTTGACAACTCCAAAGAAAACTCTAACAGGCACAGGCTCACAATTTAACTCAGGCAGGAGCTGGAAACATCTTCCCCCGTCTGGCCAGTCAGCGTAAGGAAGCCTGGCAGAAGACCTCTGAGGGACACCAGGATGGACCACAGACCCTGGCAGGTTAAAACTCTCATGACACAGCCTAAAAGGAGACAGACTTTGCTGAGTGATTCATGTTGCCAGCCCACACTGGTTAAGTGTAGGCTTTGGGTAAACCATGCAGCACAAGAGGGCATGGCTGCAGAAACCTGAACACAGCACTACTTCCAAACTGCAATGCTATTCTTAGTGAATGTATGTGCAACACATCTAAATCCAGTACCCTAAATAACAATGGCATTTCCTCCAAAGAACAAGAAGAGGGTGAGAAGTAGGGAAGAAAAAAAATCAGATGTCTTCAATCATGCTGCTCAAATTATAAGGAAATGTGTCTATTCAGAGTTGTGACAAATTTTGGATTTTACAAACAGAAAAGAAAGGGTTTGCTTCCATATAAACACCACAGTAATTTCAGAATCTTCAAAACAAGATTAGCTTATAAAACTTCTAAATCATTCAAGCTGCACATGTGCAGTACTCTCATACATGCATATTTTTATCTACTGCAAGATCTGAAGCAAGTGATAGCACTAACATACAATTTAACGTTATGTATCTTACTGCAAAGCTGCAGAGGTTTCTTCTGTGTCTCCCTGAAGGACACAGCTGTACATCACAAATCAAAGATGTATACACCCATATGGAGATATTTACTCTCCAGTTTCAAACAAATGAATGCAATCAACAATCTTTATGATACATATCCTGCAAGTTTCCGTTGTGGGTCTTCTTTTCTCTCCTCAGAAACGGCTCATAATGACCTGCTAGTGTCTCACAATAACAACCCAAAATACACAAAATTTCAAGTATTCTTTGTTTTTCAGGTCTGTGCATCAGGCAGCAAAACCTGGTCTTTTACAGCAGCTCACCTGAACCCCATAGATGTCATCTATCCTTAGCTGAAGACATATTTTCACTGAGCAAGCAAAAAAGTGTGACATTATACAAACTCTAACTGCTCAAATGGCAAAAACCTTTGCCAAAAATGTCCAGCCACCCCCAGCTTGAGCTGCACAGGCTGGCAGGAGCTCAGCACGCTGACATGGCTGGAGGTGTTTCCCCCTCCCAGCCTGTAATTTGCCCTGCACGCTGCCAGGAGGGGATGGCAGCTCTTCCCAAATACTGAGCCAACGTTCAACACCCAGAACGAGGGTAGTGAAGACGTGCAGAAGGCTGGAGGAGACAGCACCATCCAGAGCAGCAAGATGGGTCCCACCCTCAGTGCTTATTTCACATCAAATAGCACAAAGAGGGCACAGGAGAACATCCAAGAAAAAATTATGAGAATGATGTCCTGATTTGGCTCACTAGCAGGCTTGTCTCTCCATGGAAACCATTGTGTTAATTCACACACAGGGATGCTCACCCAGGGGAAGGCAGGACAGCTGAGCAGCCCACCTGAGTCCAGGTGTTAAAATACACAAGCAGGAGAGCAGCAAAGAGCTGAAAACTGCTGCCCAGGTGAGAGAAGAGGGGATGTTTCCAGCAGCGCAAAATAGATTTGGGAGAAAGCTATTTTGGAAATCTCCCCCACACTGCAGACATGCCTGGGAACCCTGGCCAGGGTCTGGACCTGGGCCCTGCTGTGTCAGCACCTGAACAGAGACTGAGGCAAAGGATCCTGCCCAAGGTGGACCAGGAATGAGGCAGCAGGGATGGGCAGGAGGAAGCCCAGGACAGCCATGGGGAAAATAGAGTCCACCAGGATCAGTAACAGCCCATAGCTGCCCAATGTTTCCTGGAGAGAATGCACAGCTCCCAAAAGCAATCAAAATAAAAAGAATGACAGGGTAGGAATGACAATGAAGGCAAAGTAGCTGCTTTTTCAAGGTGGCATCTGCTAAGTGCTAGAGGAAAAGCACAAAAACAGCACTAAAAATAAAATCAAGAGGGCTGATGGTAAGGGCCAGCCAGCCAGTCCAGTAACTTGTGTTTAGGAAACAAGCCAAAACTCATGAGCAACACTTTGTCTCCAAATGAGCCTTTCAGCAGAAAAAATTCATTTTTAGAGTAGTCCAGCACCAGGGTATTTGGACAGACTCACTTTTGCAAGTTACTAGCAGGCTCTTAATGTGCTCCCATGCCAAATGCATTCTCCCTCCATCTTCAGAGAAATGAATAAGAAGTGTAATTTTAGACATTTCTCACAGGAAAAATTCCTGCAGCTACCAAGAAACACCATTTAGATGTAATAGTGGGTTGGGGAAGGATTTCTTATCATCCTGATGCTGCATTTGACAGAGCTTTACTTTCTGTGTAACTGCTCCTTCCACATTTCTGTGTTATGTACATGCCAAAGATATCATTTATTTCCTCAGGCACAACAAAATCTCATCAAGATTGTTCAGGCAAATCAATGGAAAATATTGGCAAAGCTGTGCTTACAATATATATTGACTTGAGGAAACCTAATGTTCTCCTTGGATCCCCCAAGAAATGCAAAAATCTTTTCTCTCTTCTTGTGAAGATGTGCCAAATGACAAGTCAAAGTGGTTTCAAATTCAGCCAGAGATCTTAAGTGGTTATTTCAAGTTACAGGAAAGATCAAAATAGTTAAATTAAAAACCCACAATTTGGAGACATTTTAAAGGTATTGCAGCACAAATTTTCTGTTTGAACAAACTTAACAGTGTCCTTTAGATACAATCAATAGTTAGAAACAGTGGCAGAGAAGTGCCAGCCAGCCAGCCAGGTCCTGTGTGCTGAGACATTCATTTACTTAAAAAAAAATAAGTGAATGCCTTGTGAAATGGGTAATACAAACACATTGTAATTTCTCACATAACTTGAAACAGCAAATTCAAAGGAAAAAAAATTTGAAACAACCAAAACACAGCCATTTCAGAAGACAAAAAATTAGCCAAGTATTTAGAGGAACATGAAACTTGTTACCCCAGTTAGGAAAAAAACCACTTTTAGTTTCAGAAGTTTAACGTAAGTACCAGGAAATATTGACAATACTAAGTTAGAGTATGTATCACAATGCACTGCATATTAGAATTTCATGAAGTATTAGATTACTATTAAATTAGATATGCTTTTTGGACAAAAAACGAGTAGTGTGACAGGGGTGCAGGGATGGAGGGATGGGTTTTCGTTGCCTCTTCACTGCCTTCCAGTCCAAACAATCACAATGCTGGACTGGGGATCCATGCCGTGGGAGGAGTCTCTCCCAACAAAGATACTCCTGTTGTCAACAGACATTGAAACAGCTCAGTGTGGGCTTGAGCCCATGCCCATCTCCAAACTCTGCACTGTATGTCTAAGCAGCTTGACTAAGGCCATACATAAAATGTGTATGGAGTGTGAATTTTCAAACCAGTGGCTTATTCAACGGAATGACAACACAAGAACTTGCCACATCTTGCTCCCTGCATCTTCATCAGCCACAAGTTTGACCAATCAACACCCATTCCATTCACAGCTCTAGAGTGAGAGAATAAAACTGTATTTCAGCGATGGTCATTTCTAACTACTCATTTCAACTATCAGACAAGGAGACAAAAGTAAAACACAAATCAGCATTTCCAAATTACTTTTAGAATCAATGCTTTTGATAAATCAAATTATAAGCACATTCATAGTTTTCACAGAAAGAACCTCACACATACTGATGGCTATCTCAAGTGCAAGCTTTTATAAACACTCTGTTTTTTACACTGTAGAGGTTTGGCAAGCCCTTGTCATGCCAGCACTTACTGCTGCAGTGGACCAAGAAGATAAGGGGTACAGCATGTCACTGATGGTTCTGTACCACCTCCAGTTCTTCCCTGGACTGAGCTACACAAGGCACTAAATGCAGTTAGTTTGTCTGTGCTTTCTGGCAAGGTGTATTTATTTCACTGTGAGAGAAAGGACAGTTAACAATTCATCAAAATACCTTTAATTTCACTCTCTGTTTATGTGATCTCATCCTGGAGATTTCAGTTGCATGGAAGCCCCCAGGTGCTGCTGAGGAGTGAGCAGGCTGAGCAGAGAGCATGCAATCACCTGATTATCTAAGGACCACTCAGGAAGAAATGTACTGCTTTGGTAATGCTTATAAAGCCACAAGGAGTTTTCAGTAGGGAATTACTACAGCTCATGAAAACGGTCCACTTCACACAGGAATATATGAAAGCAGTGTCATGAGATGAGTTAACATTGTTGATTGATATTAACGTGACATATCTGTTCTGCCTGAGGTCACCCGAGGATGTAATTTCTATTAGGCATCTCTGCTGCTGGAGGTCTTATTCATATGCAACTATCCAGATAACTGGAGCTTGTTTAGACAGAGCCAGCCCATCCAAAGCACAAGTGTGGATAAAGCCGTGCCTTAGAACACACTTTACTGCCTGTACTCAGAACATCACAGAAACATAGAATGGCTTGGATTGGAAGGGATCTTAAAGCTGATCTAATTCCAAGCCCCCTGCTGTGGACAGCGACACCTTTCCTTAGAGTATTCCTTCCCATGCTGGATTTTGTGCTGTATTTGGCCAGCACAGAACTTGCCCAGGTCTGTGCCCACCACAGGCCATGAACGGTGCCCGCAGCTCCAGACGTGGAGCCTGTACATACAAATTGTCACCCAGAACTGACAAGGCAGACAGCAAGCTGTGTTTAAATGAAAAACACAACAAAAGAACTCTCAAAAGAACAACAGGCCCCACCCTTGGCACTGCAGAGCACCAGCTGCTCAGGGCCCTGGAGAATGCTTCCCAACCATTCTGCAGCTTGGTCTGATGGAGAGGAGCTACAAGTAGGAATCAAATTATCGTGATGCCAGGTTTTTTTAAAGCCTGCCAATTGACTTTAGGCCATCTTAAATACTTTCTTCCTTCAGTTTTGTCCTCCTATCCTTTGTTTATTTATAGTATAAACTCTACTGGGCAAGAACTGCCTCTCTCTGAAGGGCCAAAGCACTCAGAGGTTTCAGTCACAGATGCACCCCTTGGTCTAGCAACTGCTTTGAGAAGAACTACTCTTTCCACAACCTGACTTCCATCTACTCATATTTAATCCATAATATACATAGGTTATAAGCATATGACAATATATATGTATATATTGTTTTCTTTGAATTAAATCTCATACAGCTTTTGAAAATAGCTTCGTAATGTTACATGGTCTTAAAGTGATTTTAGTGACATCTCTCTGAAGGCTCATGGTCCCTTCACACCAGTATCCTGTTCCAATGCACAGTTCCCATTCATTCTATCACAGATAAGCTTTTCTGTTCATCTACCAGAAGTGTAAGACACAAGTACCACAGCCTTACATCATAGAGTACCACCTGATTTCACCTTCACATCCCCCAAATACTGAACAAGTGATCTCCATATGTACATATGGACAGCTGTGCCCTCCCCAACACCACAGAAAGTCACTGAAGAGCTCCAAGATCACATTTCTCTCTTCAGTCCTCAGGGAAAAGGTTTTACACTTAACTTCCAAAACGTGTATCTCTAAACTGTTTTTGAAGAGAAAACAGACTTAGATCCTCTGAGTAGTGCCACTAGAGAGATTTTGTCAGTGCCTCATTAGCTTTGAACATACACATGTGAGAATACCACAGCATCCTTTCAAAATTTGAAAAGACAGTTACAGTTAAAACAGCTGGTGTTTCAAAGGCTTTTAAGTATTTTAAGAATTTTAATTATTTGGATATTTTTCAGTTTTCTTCCTTATGCCGAGCAGGTAATTAGTTCAATTACATTTCCACAGGTGGAATACTGGTTTGATTTCAACTTGCCTGCCATCAAAAAATTGATGGCAAAACTCTTAGGGCATGAAAATTACATCTATTTAGTGTGATGTTTAACATAGTCTTTGGAATTGTGGAGCACAAATGCCCTACACCAAAAACTTCAGTGTTACCAAATTATGAGTTCAAGAGCTGATTAGACTATTCCTGATGTTTAAAAAACAATCGACTGTTGAATACAAGCATTTTGCATGAATCCAAAACAGACTGCTTGGCTTTTGTCTACAAAATAGTCCAGTGTCAACATCTTGGTAAGGGTTCAGTAAGTTTGTGCCTGTATAATCAAGAGGGCCCCAAACACATATGCTGTAGAGATTTTTTTTTTTTTTTGAAGTCTATTTTAGTTTACTTAATGGCATTCTGTACCTAATGTGCATGGTTACATACCAACCATTAGAGAAAACATCTATTAACAGTTTCACTAGATTTCATACTGGGAATAAAGATCTGAAAGAATATCACATTTCTCTACTAAAAACAAACAGAAGAAAAGTAACATGAAACATTAACTTAATATTAGGGTATACAATTACAGCTGCTGATGATTTAAGCTCTTTGGAGCCTTTGACACCAAGCATAAGGAGGAAATTGGACTTTCAAATGAGTGAAAGACGTAACAAGCAGGCTTTTGTGCAGCCAACTTGAAGATTACATGCAAAAATTAGACTTTTGAGATCAGAGAAGTTACCCTCTCTAGAAAGTTTGGCCTTTTAGGAAAACAGAGGATAGGATATTAGCATCCTCTGTAAACTACTTGAAGACTAACATTCATATGAACCGCAAACTAAAGCATTCACTCATCTTCCTAAGAAAATAAAGAGAACTTGGCAGTACAATAGTCCTCAGAGAAATGCCAGGACAGGAACTTCTGTTGTCTTTGTTGATTTAGCCAACTGATGTGTCCAATACCTTAGTGTTTGGTAAAGAAAGAGCATAAACGTGTGTTCCAACATCTTTCCTCTTGGAAAGAAGCCACTTGGAACGCGCCAGCAAAAATAAGGAAAGCTAAACCTCAACTCACAAATACCACCATTATGCCCTTCTATACCCCTCCACAGACAGAACTATGTATTAAGTAGGGACAGCTCCAGGAAACAAAAAATGGGTATCACCAACATGCAGCAGTGCATTGTATCAGACACCTTTCTCACCTGTTCACTGCCACCCTTCCCCTTCAACCCAGTAATGCACCTCAATTTGAAGCCATACCCACTTAGGTGGAAGGTTCTGTTCTGACCACAAATTCTCACAGACTACACCTGTCAAACCACCACCAGGGCATGCCAGCTTACACAGGCTTTGCTTGCAATGTCTGCCAAATCAAAAATAATTACCCAGACAAGACACAGCTGCTTTAGAACAGGCAGAACCCACATACCCCTTTCCTTTTGCATGGAAATGGAATCTAAATTTGAGCACATTTTACTACAGGAAATGCAAACAATTAGAAGTGAAATAGCATCAGCATTTTTGTTTGTTTGTTTGTTTTTTGTTTGTTTGTTTTTTGGTTTTTTTTTAATTTACTAGGTGCCTAAGTAACCAGGCAGACTCACCCATTCATTTTTCGCACTAAAAACTGAGATTACCTCGCTGCATGCACAGTCTCACCCGGGCACCACAAACTGCTGAAAGGCTCCGAAGTGCCATGGACCAGGCGGCAGGGCTGGACCATCGAACTCACATTTTACACTTAGGGACAACACAGAGCAGTCTCTCTTCTCCTTCAGCAGCTTCGAGCGGGTGTCACCTCCTCTCTCCGAGTGCCAAGGTGGCGGCACAGAGGTGCAGATGTGACACNCCCTCCGACGTGGCCCCCGGGAATCGCCCCGTGGTGCCCTGGCCCGGAGTGGGGTCATAGAATCACAGAATCGGAATGGTTTGTGTTGGAAGAACAGTTAAGATCACCTCATTCCAGCACCACCGCCTCCTCTGGACCCATTCGTGCAGGTTCACATCCTTCCTGTGCTGCTGTCCCTAGAACTGGATGCGCTATTCAAGNGCTCCGAGATGAGAACGCTCCGGGCTGCCGCCAGCCCGCACTCGGCAGCGCTTGAACCCAGCACGGGGGGAAGCTTTACTCGCACCCACTCCAGTAACAACCCGGCGCTCCACATCCAGGATGCGGCTCCATCCGCGCTGACGCTCGTCCCGGGACCAGAGCAGACACAGAGCGAGACACAAAGCGCTGCGGGCGGGCAGCGAGCGAGCAGGACGGGCCCCGGGCCCCTCGGGCTGCCGCGGACACCGCGGCGCTCCNACGAGGAGAAGGAGGAGTGGGACGGGGACACGCTGCGAGCGGCTCCCGGGCGCCGCGGAGTCTCCTCCTCCCGCTGCCCGGCCCCGCCTCGCCTCCCGGCAAAGCGCTCGGGCATTCGGGGTCTGCTGGGGCTGCCGTGTCGCCTGTGCCGTGTGTTGTCCTCCTCGAGGGGCTCCTGCTGCCCGCTGCCCTCCGACGTGGCCCCCGGGAATCGCCCCGTGGTGCCCTGGCCCGGAGTGGGGTCATAGAATCACAGAATCGGAATGGTTTGTGTTGGAAGAACAGTTAAGATCACCTCATTCCAGCACCACCGCCTCCTCTGGACCCATTCGTGCAGGTTCACATCCTTCCTGTGCTGCTGTCCCCAGAACTGGATGCGCTATTCAAGGTGGGATCTCGGCAGAGCAGAGGAGCAGAATCCCCCCTCTGGACCTGCTGCCCACGCTGCACTTGATGCAGCCCAGGTGTGGGGTCCTGCTCGGTGCCATGAGCCCCGATCTCAGCCAGGGCACCGGGCTGGCCAGGACACTGTGTCTGCACCGACGTCGTCCCATCTGTCCCTCCGAGGCAGGGAGCGAGGCAGGGAGGCTCCCGGTGAACGAGGGTCCCTTTTCTGGGATAGAGAAGATGAGCCCCTTGTGCTCCCTCAGGTAACTTTTTTGGCACGGTAGGACCTCTCTGAGGAAGTGTCATGCTGCAGCTCCCATCCCATCCCATCCCATCCCATCCCATCCCATCCCATCCCATCCCATCCCATCCCATCTCATCCCATCCATGTGGCAGTGCCTGCCCACGCAGTTCTGGGGTTTTGCAGGCAGCAGTGCAAGGAGACAGACTGCATTTTTGAAGAACTGCTCGCGTTGCTCAGTAGTTTGCAGATGGCCAGCTTTAAATGTTTTAAAAAAATTAAATCCCTAAGTCATGAGAGTAAGAAAAGAAAGTTGGAGTCATCACGTTTCTCATTAGCTTTTTGAGCTGCCAGGGTGTTGCGGAGTTCCATTTTTAGGCTTTGTTCCATAACTACAAAGACTAGAGGCTTTTTTTCCTGCCTTTCACATGAAAGCAAATTCCCCAGACACTCCAAGACTACAGAGGCGGAGGCTTCAGGCCATCATATGTTCCAACACTTTTGATTTGACATCTGTCAACCCTGCAGCTTGACTACAGGTAGATTTAGGGTTTCTTTATTTTTGCACTTCCTACCATGAGCATTTAATGTGCAATCTAAACTGGTAAAGGTGTGGGAAAAGCCCTGGCCCCAGCCAGAGCTTGTGTGCTGGGGTAGTACAGGGGAGTGAGCCTAGGGAGTTCTGAGGGTCCCTCCTCCCACATTCTGCACCATTTCCTGGACAAACAGGGAAATACCATCTCGTCAGGAAAGGAATACTTCTTTAAAAATGAGGGACACAGAATTGCAGAGGAAGGGGAGTCATCTCAAGGCGAAATGTTAGTCTGGAAGCAGAAGAACATGACAATTCTGCAGCACTTTGAGGCTGGCTATGCCAAAGTGGCCTAAGAAAAATGTGATCTTGCTGGAATTATAATAAAAACCTGTGTGAGTGCTGTGTTTTGGAGATTTCTCCGAAGCATTTTCTTTTCATCTGAGTTTCCCTTTGCATCAGGAGTGCCCCTGGATACCTCCCCACTTGGATCCCTTAATTTGCTGTCTGAGACTGAGATGAGCACAGGAGTGAGTGCATCTCCTGCATCCCCAGGGCCAGGCTAGAGCTGCTCTGGAGTAAAATACCTGGTGAGGTTGGGTGGGCACTGGGGCCTCAGCACAAACTGTTCTCCAAGATGCTCTGCCCGATACAGGTGGAGTCTGAAGATGCTTAGGCTCAATAATCTGGTTTGATGAGGTTTGCCAAAAAATGAAAAAGAAAGATGGTAACAAAAACAATGGCAGTTTCATCAGAGCAACTGCAGTTTAACAGACTAAAGGAATTCTTAGATTTCCACACATGAAGAGATTAAAATACTAACATTACTCTGTTTAAAGAAGAACATCAGGAAAAGGAGTGCTTTAATCTGATAGTGATAATTGCTGTAGTTTTTCCGTGCAGCAAGGCTTTGGTAAGAGTTCAGCATTCCAATGTACTGGAACAATAACGGTTACCTGAAGCAGATCTTAATGGGTCAGGTTTTTTTCTTTCCCTTTGTGTATTGCCTTTGTAGCTACCCACTTCCAAAACACTGGCCTTCATTTAGGTTAAGGTCTGTACTGCTATGAGAGCATGGTACAAGAAGCCACTGCCAGCAGAAGGGTGAAAGCAGCTGCAGCTTCTCTATCAGCTGTCCCAACAACACCCTGCCATGGGTAACAGCCTCTCTCCTGGGCAGCCTCGTACAGACATTTTAAGCTGCATGGCCACAGTGCAGAAATGTGGTGATTGTGGTGACAAATCCTCCTTGCCAGGTTGTCTCCTCAGTGTGAGAGACGAAGGTGTCAGTAGTAGGTGCCATCAATGACTGCAGCTGGGGTGTCTGAGTTAGTACAGGCAAGAATCCTGTTTGATTCCCTGGAATCAATGAGACCTCAGACTGCTTTCCTGTTGCTCCTGATTGTGCATGTGCAATTCCATCTGCTCACACAACATAACCTCTGGTGTTTGCAGGATTTTTACTTTGTCTTGCCTGTCCACTGCACGGGGTTCTTGCAGTGGGCACTGTGAGTGGGTGTGCCTGTGATGCTGCTTTTCCTCTGACATCCAGCTCCTGGAGTGTCCTAGCTGCCCTGAGAAAGGCAAGAGATTTAGGAGCCAACACAGTCTGCAACCTACAGCTCAAATTTAGACACAGGCGTGAGGATAAGGAGCAGTGGGAATGCATCCTTCATGGCCTGTTTGAAATGAGCCTTGGTAAAACACCATGGCATGCATTCATCCCGACTCCAATTTGCTCTGGAGTTTCTCTGTGCAATGTAACACTCATTCTTTGTGTTTGATGGAATGACAGCAATGTGAAATCACCCAAAAGACTGGGGCTTGAAAGGCAAATTCAAGCAACTTAAAAAAAAAAAATTACAATTCCTAATAACAAATTTGATTTTTGTAGTTTTCTTAAGGGGCCCTTTAATAGGAGGAAGCATGTGGAACTATGAATGAATTAAATAAATGCCACATATATTGAATTTGAAGGCACAGTCCATTTTTTTTTTCTCCCAGTTCAGCTCTTAATTTTTATAGAAAAAATTCCAACTATTTAAGCATGTGGTTTGTTGGAGTTCCTGGCACTCCTGGCTTTGCACAAGAATTAGCCAGTCTGCTTTTCATGGAAAATTCAGGGTTTGAGTGTTCAGAGGTAAAAAAAAAAAATCTTCAAGACTGAAATCAAGCAACATTAGAGGACTGAAATGTATGTCTTGGTTGGATAGAAAAATAAACCCCAAAGCAAAGTTAAGTGCTCCTGGAGACTTACAAAAATATTCTTGTTATGTCAAAGAATTAATATAAAGACATAATTTCTCTTTTCTGTCTTTTTTTTTTTAATAGCAGTTCAGAAATATAATTTTATTACTCTGTGCCCGAATAGCTGTAACAACTGCAGTTACAGTGATAATAAAAATGCAGCTTTTGATGGAGAGGTGAAATTAATTAAAATCAAATTTTAATGATGTTTAACAATCTAATAATTTTTCTCCAAATAGTAAAAGAATGATAAGGAAATAAAAACAATGCCCAAATAACCCAGCTGTGTGTAATGAAGTTTTGGCATCCCCGAGTAAGGTCTAATTAGTCATAAGGGGATGACAAATAGGGCCCCAATCCAAACCACACAGTTTTAGCCAAATTGCCTGACCAAATGCAAATGCTCTGATATTTAAATATCTGCAGAAATAGACAGTCTTAAAATAATAATCATAGTAAAGCATTTCTTCTGTACAATTCCTAGAATTCTTGGAGCTTATTGTTACTTTGTCATGATGTTTAGGGGCAGCAACACTTAAAAATACTCATTTGTACCTCAACATTTGCCATTATTAGATTCGAGCTGCTGGTCACTGCCAGCTCCTGTGGCCAGATTTTTCCCTCTGGATGTCAGCCTGTTGCACATGGGCTGTGCTTGGACACTTGTCCCTTTACAACTCCACTCAGACACCATTGCTGTGGGGCTGTGGGGTGCACTCCAGTGTTGGGACATTTCAGAAACTCTGACAGAGTCTGGGAGAGGGAGGCTGGAATGGAAGGAAAGACTGGGGTTGAGCTGTGGAAATAGCAGACAGGAAGAACAGATCTTCCAGAGGTGCTGCTGTGGTGAGGGCATGGACAGGAAAAAAAGGCAAAAAATATTCAGAGGAAGACATGGGCAGAAAGGGGGAGGTGGATGAGTGTCACATAGGGTGCTCTCTGAGGAATGATTGACAAAATTCCTCACACAGTACTGCTGCTGTCAGCTCATGACTCTGGACCCTCTGTGTTAGCCCATGAAACCCCAGTGCCAGCCAAGAAACACCACTGCTAGCCCAGGATCATCCCTTCATGCAGAGTTAACACTTCCCTCAGTGCAATTTTCAAAAGCCATCTCCCCTGCACATGCCATGCCTGTCAAAGGCACCTGGCTCATTTTGCACTTTTAAGTGATATATTCATGTTTGCTAATAGAAAGCTGCTATTCCTAAAATGACAAGAAATAAACACTAGAGGCCAGCCTATGAAAGGATAGCACTGGATAAAATGTCAGGAAGATGTACACCAATGGAAATTCTTGTTCTGGAAGCTTGAATAACAGAGATTATGATCACATGGTTTCTTGTGTGAAATAATAAACTGAAGTTGTATCCTAATAACTTTCTTTCCAAGGTCACACCTAAACCTCAGTGGCACACTCCTTGTCAAAACTATAAAAGACACTGCCCTGACTGTAAAAATAGTGTATTTTAGGGAAATGAAATGTTCTTCAGGGCAGCAGTCTGGCTGTGTGTCCCATCTCTGAGCACTTTCTTGCTCCCAACGTCAGTGATCCGAAGAAATCCCCTTGACTCTTCCCAGTTAAAGGTGGCCTCATGTCCTTCCTGCCAGCAATGGCATAAAGGAGATGGTGAGAGCAACTTTCCCTCAATTTCTCCACTACCAAACCCCTTGTTATGGAAAATTTCAACATGAAAATCTGGGCCAGGCACACAGAAAGCACATACATGCTGTACACGTGTAACAAGTCTTGGAGAACATCAGTTGCCTTTTTCCATTCCATCTGGCAGGGCTGGTGTGTCTTAGGCAGCCAGCAAAACAAAATTTCGGGGGGAAGAAAATATTGCATTCCTAGTTAGACACTGATTGATGCATCAGTATGTGGTAAATCAGATGTACTGAAGAACAAAATAGATGTACTGAAGAACAAAATCTCTGTGGTTTGGGGTTTTTTTTGAGGCTATTAACATCACTTAAAATTCTAACTGTTAATATCTCTTCATTTTTTGATGAGTGTGATTGGAAACAGCTGTGTCTAAACTGTTTTGACATCAAATGAGAATGGTCTCGAAAATAGAAGACTTCTTTGTGTACAATTAAAGAACTACAGTTTAGCCAGATTTAGATTTTGCAAGGCTTTTGCTGAGTCATTACAATCCGGTCCTGAAAAAGAAAGTGGTAATTACATAGTATAAATAAAATGTAATTCCAAAACTGTCTTGAAAGGCAAATAGGTGTGAACTTTAGAGCTCATCACTTTGAGATACTGAGCAAAGCAGAATTACTACTAATGCATTAATATCCCCAATTTTCACCACTGATGGTAGTCCCATTAAACTTAATCAAAACATTATTTAGGTCCTTAAAGGAATTTAGATATAACAGAGTGTGAAAATGTTGTAAACTCCTCTAAGTAGTGATTAGTATAAATAATATAGCTCCTAAAAGCACTGTGAGGGAATTTAGAGATAGTTTATAGTTATATGTTAAAGAGCTAAAGTAGTTCAAGTACATGAGTACGTTTTAGGTGAACCCATACTTAGTCTCTCAATAGTCATGGGTTACAGTTGGCTTCTGTGTTCTTGATTATCAGGACTTACAGTGGTTTACCTTCATGATACGAATTCAGTTTACTTCAACCTACCCTAATGTCAACAGCATGACTTAAAATATTCCTCAGGGACAAAGACTAGATCTGTTTTGCATATTGTACAAGTAATACCTGGAAAAAAAAGGAAAAAGTTGCAACAAGTTAATTATGATTATGATTATGATTAATAACTTTGAGCGTATAAAATAGTGTCTAAACAGTATGTTCAGCCTTTTTTAAATTTCAGTCACCACAAATTTGCATAGGAACAGCAGCTGCATAAATGAATCCTGTGGTTCTGGAAATCAGTAAAAATGCATATGTAAATATATGGATTAAATGGAAATTTCAGGAGGTCAGGCACACACATGTACATATGTCTGTATATACATCTCTTTGTCTATAAATATACACCTGTATGTCTCAGTGCACATCAGGTGCACTAATACCACTTCAATTTAAATCAAACATATATATCTACATTTTTTTATCAGAACTATCTTACTGGCTACAGAACTATCTATCTTACATTTATTTATCAGAACTTGACCATGGTCCATCTATGTATACTTAGAAATAAATGAGTAACTATATTTTTTTTATCTTTATATTTTTACAAATACACACAGTTTAGAACTTTCAAAATGCACTATATAAACACACCAACATACCAGAGTACTTTAATGCCAAAAGCAATATGCCAGAAAACATAAAAGTTTTCTGAGAATTTGGAAACAGAAAATTTGATACATAATGAGTATCTTTAACTCCTTTCAGAGGCCATGAGAAGGAGAATTTCTGGCTCCAGGGGCTGATTACACCTTAGAAGAGCACAAACTCCACCTAGTGATAGGTTTAGTGGTGAAATTTTAGAAATTCAACAATTCTAAAGCACAGCCTCAGTTGTATGGCAGGACTATAAACTTACACTTAATCTTTGGGGAAGTAAGGAAAAAACAGAGAAAGAGCTACTATAAATGTTTCTAGAATTTTTTGCTACTTACCTATTTATGAAAACATTTCAGTAATAAAAAATCTTCACATTTTTATCAGAAATATTGTGAACTTGTTAAAAAACCCTGTAAGTTAATACACATGCACATATAAATAGTTTTATTTGTTTTATCTTTTTTATTAAAAATGAAGACATGTACAAAAGACATTGGAATAGATTAATATGTTCCTGCTTCTTGTTGAGCAAAGTGTGTGGACAAGACAAATATACCAGTCCCTGAAACTGCTCAGACATACAGTCCCTGACAACTGCTCAGTCCATTACATAAACTTCTGTAGTATTAGATTTGAGAGTAATTCCCATTTTAAAGTAATATTTCTCACTAAATTTGTTCACCCTTAAAAAATTGTCCTTACAATAAAAGTTTCTGTGACTGATCTCCCATTAAAAAATAATTAAAGTTTATTTAAGTTAATGATGGTGCCATTTACTTTATTTCTCCTTTTTCACTTCACTCTTCCCAACTGTATCCAAGTAGAAGAGATATCACATGTGCATTCAGAAAAATAAGAAAATACGTAAATATAATGGAGGAGAAAAAACCCTCATGTAAGGTTCACTGCAGAACCAAGGAGTAGCCCAAAGAAAAATAAAAGACACAACAGGATCCTAATTAATTCTGGCAAAGGATGACCCAAGCATCCAGGTTTTTAGTAGAATGATTAGGGTAGCACAGAGGAGGCCCCGTGAAAGAATGTGGGCACCTGCCATCCTTACAAAGACAAAGCATTCAGGTGAGCCAACTCCTAGGATGAAATCAACTCTGGACACTTCTGACCTATTATGTAAAATTTAAGCTACTCTGAAACTAGGAAAAGATGAAGGAAGAACTGGAAAGCAACCAGCCCAGTTGTCCCACCTTTTACCAGTTCACTGTGTGGTCAAGGATGACTCTGTGGTCACCAACCACCAGGGACCAGCAAAGAGACCTCCAGGGCAGAAGAACATATGTAAAGGGGAAGGAATTTATTTTGATTTATTATCAATCCCTACTAACGATTTCAGGGAAATTATTTATCATGTGTCTGTTTACTCTGGGAAAATCAATGAATATGTATGTAAAATAAAGTCTTTAAACAGGAGCTTTTTCTGTACTCAGCCTGCACAATATTTTGGAGGAGATATCCCTGAATTGGCTGAATAAAGAATTCCTGCTTCTTAATGCTACAGTGGTGTTAAACAGTTTTTATTTTTACTGATTTCTGGCTCCTCCTGCTAAATGTCCATCTGAAGAAAAGCCAGGTCTGCCTGAGAAAAACATGAGTATTAACCTCATAATGATCAGTTTGTCAAACTGATGCCAAAGTACCTCTGGTTGCATTATTTTCCTGTAAGAAAAGCTTCATTGGAGACTCATTAAGGAATGGATGTTCAGACAATACATGATTAGAATCCAAGTGAAACGAGAGTGAGGGTGTCCAGTTTTCACTGCTCCTGGTTCAGTGAGGAGAGAGGCCCATCAGCTTATGCCAATTTCAGCAGAAGCAAAGGTTTTCAGCACCTCTCAGAAATAAAAGCTCTCTCCCTGTCCCAGTTTGGCAGGATACTTCTATACTTACACTGTTTCCACTGGGACTGCTGCCATGCCTGAAATTAGGCACATACTCAAGTAACTTCTTCCATAATGGCCTACAAGTTAACTTGAAAGTTTCACTGCTGTTTTTTTTCTGTGTCAAAACAGAAAGAAACATGTATATTTCTAAGTAAGTGAGTACCTTCAATATTCTTAACTAGGATGTTAAACCAAATAATATCTTACATCAAATATTACAATTTTGCAAGAGTATCATGCTGGAAGTGGTACTCTGTAGACAGAAATGGAATAAAATTATTTAGCAAAAACCCATAAAATACCTGTATTCAACTTTTCACATAAAAAACCCCCATATTTTGCTTTAGAACATCAACAGGTAAGGCCACAGAACTCCAGCAAGGTGCTGATAAGCATATCATTTTAACTATTAAAATTATCAATAAATACCAAGAAAATCATCTGGCTATTTAAAATCACAGCAATCAAATCAATTTAAAAAAAGCAGCCATCAACGTCTCAAGTCATAACTTGAGATGTTTTCAAGTAAAAATTTCTCTATGTGCTTTAAGACTGTCACATTCTCATATATATTTTAAGAGTGTTACAGCAATATACATGTATTAACTTTCATCCTTCTGTTCTGGTTAGTCACAGTTTCACTGGAATTCTCCAGTGTTTGATTCTGATTTTCATCCTTACTGTCTTCACCAGATAAATCTTCCTTTTCTTTTTCTTCATTCTGCAGTGGCTTTTCAGAGCTGTCTTCCTTTCTGCTACATTCATTCTTCTGGCTTGTCAGTGACTTTTGCCTAAACAGGGAAAACTGAAGTGAGAAAAAGAGGTAAATTATATGACTGAAAGAGTTAGCAGTGAAATTCAAAATTAAAAAAAAAAAAAACCTTTGTATATACCAAAGTTAAATGAGGTTGGAAGATTTCTCCTTGATAAAATAATTCATTTATTTCAAAACAAAATGACTAAAAAATGTTAACAAGAAACATTTGCAGTATTGGAAATGTGGTAAAATAGCACATGGGAATCAGAAAAGTTAAAGTGATTGCATTTTGTCAAATTACACATTGTACAGTTTGTACAAAATGCTGTAAGTGGCGCATTTATTTGGGTTTCTTTCAGATAAGAGCCTGAGACAAGGTCCAAAAATAAAACCCCAGAGCAGGAAGTGCTTACTATGCCTTCCTGATAAATGTGTGTACTGCCATTAATGACAGTGCCTGTGCTCAGTGAGAGCACACACGTGTCAAAGTTAGCTGATGCTTAGGGTCTTTGGTCAACAGGAAACTCAGCAGCCTCTGCAGGAGCCTCTGGATCCTAAAACCTGTAAGAAATTCCATGTCAGGTACTCCTCAACATGTTCATACACCTATCTAAGAGATATATATGATCACAAAACCAGTGCATGTTGCAAATAGATGCAAGGTCAATGAGCTCAGCTGCTGCTTTCAGAGACAAATAGGGGGGGGAATCTTTTTAGACAATGTCCCATAGGAATCAAGTCCTAAGTTTTCACCTCATCAATAAGTGAAGTGATAAACAATCTCTCTTTCAGGGACATGCCATCCATGAAGAGGTCATAATGGGCTTTAAGTAATTTCTACTATTTGGACAATTTAAAATTATCAAAAAATAAAGTCAAGTCCTAAACAGAAGGAAGAGGTTACTCAGCAGTTTAATTATCTATGCAGATCATGTGAGTTATTTGCTTTGGTAACTGCCCTCTGGCTTCTTGGTCACTGGCAAAGCTAGAAAGAAACATCAGGCCACAAACCTTTATTCTCCCCACAGTTCTTCCATTTTTTTGGTCATCAGTGTTCTCTGAAGAATTGTTCACAGTGTGATTGTCAGTGCTTTCCTTCTCTACAATAACATAAATGTTGATATTAACTTTCTTCTGATTCATGCAAATCAGAAAAATATCACAGAAAAGCAGAAAAAATCTGCTCGTCAGATTATTTTTGAAGTAGAGATCACTAAATAAAACTTAAAAAGCAGTCAGAATATTCAGTAAAACTTGATGCTTAGCCTAAAAGACTTTTTTTATTTTTTAACCTCTCCATATCCTGATACTACTCTCCAGATGTTTGATTTTTAAGAACAGAACACTTATGGCAGTGACAATATATAAAATATTTTTACTTGACACTCACAGTTTCCTCCGGCTGACAGGAGACACTGTATTGCACACTTCTTTGTAAGTATATTCTAATTTGTTAAAGCTGACTTTTAGGGCAGGAGTTACAGTTCAGCATGAATTTTATTCCATAGAAACAATTCTGGGAAAGGAAAAACTTTCCATCTCAGTTGATGTTCCTGTGTTTAAATTTTCCTATACTCCCTGTATGAATCATATAAATTTCGAATATCAAAACTTCCAGATCACTGGATAATGGAAAACTATTTAAGCATCCCTTCTGTACAAGCTATTTCCATTATAATATTGAAAATAAATAACATAGCTTCTTCATTATAAAGGCTGTGCTCTGTTTTATACCACACTTGTTATTTTCTTTCAAGAGAACCATTCTAGATTATTCCAAAATTTCTAAAATAAAAGAAGTCCTACACATATAGGGCACCCAACTTCCCATTCTCCCGCTTTTCCAAAGGAATATGCAGTTCTCATAAACTGCCATCAAAACTTCAAGGAGCTTCTAAACTTACATCTTCAGCATCCTGGACAATGTTCAGCAATTATCATAGTTCACCTACAATAGCTTCTTTGTGAATGGAATAAGGAAATGTCAGCTGAAAAAGATGGGGAAGAATTCTGAGAAGCTTCTTGATTGAAGTGAGGCACAGGGCACCTAAAGAAGTTGCCTGAGAGATAATAAAATCACCACAACTTTGGCACTGCACAACCAGAACTGCTCTTAGCAGTGTACAGTCCTGCTAAGACAAAGTCCTTCTCATGGACTTCCTCCAACATGTAACTGGGAAAAGTATTTATTTCTTTCAAATCATTAACAATTAATAATGGGGGATTGCCCCTCAAATTTCATTACCTCTCAAGAACTGCTTTACCAACTATGAACAACAACTGTGTTGTCCGGTATTTTTATAGTATTGTTTAGAAAACTTTTATCTGTCTTTAGATTGTCCAGTTCTTAGGAATTGTATTCTTACCCTGCTGAACGATGGTCTCTTTCTGAGTAGTCTCCTCTGTCTATAGACCAAAAAAACAAAAAACCAAAAAAACCCTCTTTCAAAATTGTAAAAAAAAGACAGATGTTTAACTATTAATGTGTTTAACTAATGTGTTTCTCCCTCTACAAAAACCACCCCAAACAACAACTTTGCATTTACAGGATAGCTACACATGAATCAAACTGCAGTTAGTTATAGAACCAAATTCTTTCAGAGATCAGTAACTTAAAAGGCCTTTACCTCTCCAGTTTCCAAAGTGCTACTACTACTGCTTGTGTCTCCCTCAGGTGGTTTCCGATTCTTTTCGTTTTCAATTTTTTCCTCTTTCTCCTCTTCTTTTGCTGTTTCTTGTCCTGCTTCATCTCCCGTGGTTTCTCCTTTTCCTTTTACTTCTTCTATTTTTTCTTCTTCTTCTTCTTCTGTTTCTTCTTCTGTTTCTTCTTCCTCATCATCATCTATTTCTTCATCTCCAGACAAGTTTTGTTCCTTGGACAAAATTGCCAAAACATGATTTTGAAACTCAAGCTGTACAATGATCATGATCCTCATCCTGCACCAGTTCATCACAGATCAGAATTTGACTAAGAACAGGAAAACTCAAAAGGAAATGTTCTAAGGAGTAGATAGAATAAGAACAGACACAGGAGACCTCAATCAAAGTTTTCTAATTTTAATATATTTTTAAAAAATTGATCTCCAGGGAACATTAGGAGTGTAGCTGACTTATGATTTGCCAACATGTGCCTCCTTAATGGAAAAGCAATGAGAACAACTTCTTTTTGGAAAGAAATTATTTCTTTTAAATGTTTGAAATGAGCATAATTGACACAAGCAGTAGTAATTCCAACACTGAAAAAAAATTTCAAATCTATTTCTCAAGAAAATTAATGAAGAAATGCCAGATACAATGCTTTGATTCATGTGATTCAAACATTATAATCTGAATTTAAGTTTTTTTCAGCCCAAGATAAAACTCCAATATAGTAAAAATAAAGTGGCCAAGAGCACTGTAAAATAAATATTTAAAAGCATGAATGTTATTTTTGTAAAATGTGTAGAAAAATGAACCAGTTATATCCTTCTTACTCCCTTCAATCAGATTGTCATTATTATGCCAGTATGTACTTATAACAGCATAAAATACAATATTTAAATAGGAAACATTCTCCTTCTGATTGCAGAAATATAAGAGCCTAAACCAAGGGCTTCCAAAGTCAAATCAAGTGAAGGCACATCCCTGCCCAGAAGGAGAACGTTTCTGTTCCACTGCAGCCAATGGTAACTGGTGGGAAGTATCTGCACACTCTTTTGGAAGTGTGGTAGAGGAATGAGTCTTACATTGAACTCCTTCCTAGACATGGTTCCAAATGTTGTCTCCTAACTTTTGTTAAGGTTTTTTTTTCGCTATTCTCTCTTACTTCTTTGGATTTTTGCCTGTTGTCTCCCCATCTGTTCTCATGGTCATTAGAAAGTTAGTTGCTGGTGAGGAGGAGGCCACCAGTGAATGTTTCTAGAAGCTGGAACACAATGACCTTTGGTGGAACTCCTCTGCTAAGCTCAACTCACATATCCCAGGAATCTGAGACATCCTTACAGAGGACTTGTGGAAACCTGCATCATTCTAGACCCCAGCTCACAGCTTACAGTATCTAAAGTCACACTAGATGAATTTATTTCAGCAACTGAGCCATGCTCCTCATCCAAAATAAAAAAGGTGGAGGACAGAGACACTCCTTTTACTCCAAGAAAACAAGCTGTTTAACTGAGCAGCTTCACAGACTGACCCCATTTCCATTTACTGCAGCTTTTCACAGGTGTCTCTGGCTGTCACCTCATCTGTTCAACTCCTAAAGTAGCACATTTTGCATCATAATTCTGATAGCACATTTCTATTATTGTCACTTCTGCTTGCCCATTTACAGACATGTTTTGGAGATTTTACCAATGGTAGGGAATGATCTGAGAACGTCATACTACAGATATGCTTTTACCCTAAACCATGAACCATCTGACCATTCAAACTTATACCTGAAGAATTTAATAATCCAAGAATCAAAGCTACTAATTAAAGTGCATATATGTGTATATATATGTATTATATGTATATGTTATATGCATGTATTATATATACCTATAATCTCTTCATTATTCTCTTTCATCATGATTTAGAGGGTTTATTTTCTTATTTCACTCTAAATTCCTTTTTCATGGAAAGATAATGCTGAAGGACTACCTTCAATACCTCTAAGTTGAGACACAGAGAAGTTGTCTGGGCCAAGGTCACACACAGAAAGTCAAAAGTAGTAAAGACCATACAAGTGAAATATTTCAAACTGGTTTCATTTAGGCTTGAAGTTCCAGTTTCTTCAAGGAAAAGAAACATAGTTGTTACTATGAAACAGCCTTAAACATTTTGTACCTCCAGTATAATAAATCAGTACAGCAGAACAGGTTATGTTAGAAAATATAACCTTGGAGATTTAACATACTACGCAGGTTTTTGTAGAGCTGTCTTTGCTGAATTTTGTTCATGCATTTATTCCATTATTCCTGTAAATCCAGACCTCCATACCTAGACATTCTTAAACATAAATTTGCTGTTTCCAAGCTTATGGGGACAAATGACCTTACTTGCACTGGTTTTGGCAAAAGCATTACCTTAGTGTGTATACCTCAGTGGGTATTGCTGTCTTTTGCTAAAATGGCTGCAGCTGGCTTTTCTTTGGCCAGACTAATACAGAGTAAAGACATTTCTTTTCAGAATGCTCTATAAAAATGTGGTCCTATGTCCACAGGAGAGAGGGGGAAAAAAACTTCACTCTCTTCTGTACTGTTGTCTCACCTGGTGCCATGCTCTGGCTAAAAGTTTCACTGAAGATTGAGACATACCTCATGGTAGACCTTGCTCAAACAACAGCTGCAAACTAGGTTTCTCTGTATTTCTATAATTGTTTCATTGTGGACCCCTCCTGCTTAGTTTATGTAAACAGCTCTGGCAGATGGGCTGCTCATAATTAGCATTTCAGAAGGGAAGGCTTATGGTATCTTTCCACATCTCCTCAAGAATTCAAAATAATGTTTGACACCAGCATTTTATATTTTTAGGAAAGAAAATCTCAAAGCCACTCATGGGACAAATTTAGCTGCAGATCTTTTAAAAATCTGGTGAAAACTCAGTGATGAAGAGAGCTGAAATTACCATGTGTACCACTTGAAGTGGAGAGTTCTAGGAAGCTCTGGTTTACAGAGATGTTTCTGTTTCCAGTTGCCGTGGAAACTATTAAACTCCACAGAGCAGCTTATTAAAGAGAGTTGAGAATGAGGTAGGTAGCTGCATGTCTGTCCCTGTGTGGTGTTCTGCCAAGCAGCCATAAACCAGCAATTGCTTAGCAGAGTTTTTAATAATTTAAGGCACAGATTTCTCCATTACCTGCCCAGCTCATTAGCTTGACATGCCCAAAAACATTCTCATGG
This sequence comes from Pycnonotus jocosus, assembly GCA_013400435.1. Classification (NCBI taxonomy): domain Eukaryota; kingdom Metazoa; phylum Chordata; class Aves; order Passeriformes; family Pycnonotidae; genus Pycnonotus; species Pycnonotus jocosus. The sequence continues at coordinate 205,708 of VWYP01020109.1, read as the reverse complement.
CCCTTTTACATGTCTACAGGATAAATACCAAGCAGGAATTTCCCTACAAAGTAGAAGACTCTTGAGTAGATGGGTGTTAGGTCCATGGAGGTTGGGCAATGGGCATAATGCTTCATATGGGCCTGAACAGTGCTTCCTTTCTGGGGCACTAGTAAAGACAAATACAAAACACATTCTACAGACTATCTTCTTACTTTGAGGCAGGACTGAAGAGGGACAGGCAGAGGAATCACATCCTATGCTAGCTGTCAATCTGCTCTCCAAAAACGTGGTGCTCATCCATGTCACTCCTGACCTGTCCATGCTGGGGAAATGCACCAGGTTAACATTTTACTAAAACAGCATTGAGAGTAACAGTACCAACCCTGATCTTACAGACAGATGAGTGAAAAAAAAAAAAACCAAACCTCAAAACCAACAAGTTTACCATTTGTGGGTTGGAGGTACGTGGATGGGTAGACTTGTAACATTTTCTTGATACTGATCAAGGTGTTGAGGCATCTCATGTGAAGTGACTGGAAATACTGCCTGACAAAACTGTTAGCAAAGCTAAGATTCATACCATGTAGTTTCTTACTAAGCAGTTCCAGAGACAGCTTAACACCTTAAAGTCCACACAGTGTTAGCCACTTGTCATCAGGTATTTGAACTGGCTTTCATTTTGCAGCTATTAATATAGAGAAGTTATTAGCTCAGCTATTCTAAGCCTTACAGAAATATCCTTCACTTTAATGATTATTAAAGAAAGCTGTCCAGTTTAAAGACTGACTAAATTCAAAGATGTGAGTACTCAAATGGGAGATTTAGCAGCTTATCCTTCCACTTACAGGCAGTAAGGCAGCCAAACTAAGCTTTCCTTATATATTGTCACAAACAGAAAAGCTCAGCTAAATACACTTACAAGAATTTCCAGTAAAAAGCTGAGCCTACCATAACTTGTCTAAAAGTTAACACCTAGGCTTCTACTAGGTTATATTGGTTTGCTAATTATACCATTTTATGTAAAGAGCACTTAACATGGGTTACCTGATACTTATCACCCTCCCTTAATGCTGCTGTTGTATGAGTATCCTGGAAAACTAAGGCAATGCTGCACTTGTAATTTCAGGCAGACTGTGCAGTGAAACCACTGGAAATCAGGTTTATGTCAGACAGGAGTTTCCATTGTTAAATGTCAAAAACTGAACTTTAAATATAGTTATGCCTTCTTGTAAATAAAATGGAAGAAATCATTGAAGTAGCAGTTGCCACATAGTGAGACACTGATTACCCTGGACATGTGGTGACTAATTGCCACATCAGTGTCCTCCAACAGGATGGCATCACCCTGAGATAAAATAGTGAATACACAGCTGAAAATGGTGTTGGTAGAGACTGACCGAACAGACTCATTTTCCATTCAGTTTTTTCAGCCCATACTTTGCTACATAACTTATTTTATTTACTAAAAACCAAACACAACAACCTAACAAGTCTCCACAGACCTGTGCACTTTTGTCACAGGCTGGCAGTGCACATACTTTGCATTAAGAGGATTAATTGGATTACATTTATTAACCAAGGCTTTAGGGGTCATCCTGAGACTGCACAGTGGCATTTATTACACAGAGTAACCAATAATTTTTGAGGGCATTCTCTTAAAGATAATTTCAGTTGGCTTTGGTGTAATTATTCTGTGGTTTGCCAGCTTGCTGCTGTAGTGTACCTGGAGAAAGAGATATCTCTGCATTCTTCTGTGAATAAAAACAACTACTTACCAATGTATAAAATTGTAATTTAAAACTACATTCTGAAGAAATATTTGTACTTTTTTTTTCACTACAAATTTAAATAGACCTATCTAAAGGTTTCTCCTTCTAGCAACTCAGAACATATTTTTGTTTATTCCCCAAGATAAGTCAACATCTGAAATAGCTCAGATGTACTACAACTTTCATATACAAAACAGTTACCTTCTCATAAAAGTTTTCTTTCTTTGGAGAACAAATAGAAAATATAAATTTCCAAGCAAAAAAGGACCCCCCCCCCACTTCTATAGAACTAAAAATAATTTTAGATGTTTTTTGAAAATCATAAAACAAGTTAGAGACTGTTTACATCAAGTATAATCTCTTATAAAAGCATTTTACACAATAACATAAATATCCTCTAATATTCAGTCACTCAGAAATAGCATACCAAAATAACTCCTGGGTACTTAAGTAAAACAGGAGAAATGATAAGCAACTCCAGAATATGTTGGTGTTATCTAAAAAACTTACTGTGTCTCTGGAAGATATTATGCTGTATAAAATGAAATCTTAATGCTAGCAGACACAGAAAAAAAAAATACTTGGGAATACTGGCCCACACTTGGATGCAGATTGTGCATATTTTCCAAATCCTTATAGAAAAAATTTTAGTATCTGGAGTTTGTCATGCAGCTCCCAAATATTTGCAAGTGAATGAGGACAGTCATTACTTTCTGCTTTTATTATGCACATAGCTTAAAGTACTGCATGTCTCTCCCAAATCCTGTACTTTTCATTAAAATCCTGCTTTAATCATGCTGGGTTTTATTCAAAGCTTTGATAAAAATACTGGTAAAGGCAAATTTTTGCCAAAGCACCAAAGCAGGCAGGAAGGTTTTTTGAGATTCTCTGACTCTGTACATTCCTCAAAGAGCTGGTCCATGAGTCACTGCTGAAACCTCCACAGACTGCAAGATTGAGTCTCAGGGGAGAGCCCCCCATTTCAAAATACTCTGATGCAAAAGTGGTAATTTTTCCAAAACCATTGCTGATCTTTAAGCCCATTCTCATTGCATGGATTTTTCAAGGCACACCCAACTCAGTAATGCAAGTGCCACCAGCTTCCCATGGAAATGTTCTCTGGGTCATGGCAGCCCTTGTGGAAGTTCTCCCTCAGCCACTGCATGGCTGCCTTTAGAGCACAGCTTGACTTCTTTCTGTGTCCTTGATATAAGACACTTTCAGGTTTGCTTTGTTCTTTTTCTCCTCACAGGTGATAATGAAGTGCCTTGTAATATATTGTCAATTTTGCAGCAGTTCTGCTGCAGTGTTTCTAATTATGAAAGTAGTTTTGTGCCTTGGATAGACGCTGGATAGAATGAAAGTGAAATATTTTATACTTCCTGTAAGAAAGCCAGGCTCTGCCAGGGTGGCTCACAAGCTCCTTTTAGGTTGGTATTTATTGTTCACTTTCCAGTCGAACAGCACAGGCTCTTGTACTAAAATTAGTACACAGGGGGCTTGAAATACTACACTTCAATACTACTGTGATCTATATCCTTGCAAAAAAGGTGCAGATAAAGGCTTTGTTTAATATAGAATTCTTTTTAGAGCCACTTTTGTTTCTCTCTCTCACACTCTCCATATGACAGCATAAATACTTTACATTTCACACAAACCACAAATGAGGCTCTGTGTGAAAGGTGTGGCAGTCATGATTCTGCTAAAGGCTCTAAATCCATACCACTGAACCTGGGACACCCCACCAGACAGTCCTGCAACCCACCACAGATCAAAAGAGTAATTTCTGATTTTTCAATGCTGGAGAAATAAGAAAACCAGAATGGCAAATATTTTTACACTAGACGTTTTAGGGCTCAGATAAGAATTATTTTCATAACTAAGCATGGGATATAGCAGTATTAATATTTGTTTAAATTATTATAGCATGAGGTTGACAAGCAAAAAAGCAACGAGCATTATCAACAAGCATTAAATCCTTAAAAAAAGAGAGCGATTAAGTGTACTTGCTTCTTCTTTTGGCAATAGAAAAATAAAAGCTCTGTCACACTCTGCAATGCAATTTTCTGATGCCAAAGCTGTCTCTCCAAAATCCTTTCAATATGCAAAAAGTTAACCCCTCCTGTCTCCATTAAAACATAAATAAGTGTATAAGAATGTTACAGCTTAGTGACTGACTTTGGATCCCAAACATGCTCAGAACTTTACTGAGCACAGTACTATGGGTTTGCCATTTGTGCAAGCAAAGAATTTGTGCAGTTGCTCATAAAATGCCACAGTACTAAACAATGTCACTTCCACAATTAGAAATTAGATGAAAAATTACCCTTTCACATTTTTGCTCTATTTTGGCCTTTTTACAGATCCTTAATGCTATATGAGAGATAAAATCTAGAAGGTAGTGTCATCTTGGGAGAAAATAGGCTAAAATTTATATTAAAAGATGCTTAAAGGTAAGAAAAACTAAGAGGGAAGAAAACCTAAAAGCAATGAAAATAACAACTAGATATCCTTTTTGCATAATTCTGAAAGGCCTTTTCCTAAAGAATTCTTTTCTAAAGAATATCCATGCACTCATCCTGATAAGAAACTGGAACAAAAAATAATGAGTGAAACCTAGACATTTCATGTAGTTTGGAGAAGGAAGTTTTTGTTATTCAGCATCAATTATGTAGAGACCTACTATCTGAATAAAAGGTTTGATATGTTCAGCTATAATGGAAAAAACTTATCTGCTGAAATTTTGCAGGCACAAGAGAAGAGATGTGCTACAGAATATTCCAAAGGCACCCAGAGCACCCTCACCTCTAAGCAGAGCTGTGAGGCAGCAGCAGATCTGCACCCCACCGCTCTGAAATGCCAGAGGTGTTTGTATTGAGCACCCACTGAAAAAGGCAGCAGGTGCATCTGAAACTCTGTGGATGTCTGTGAGACTGTGCAGGGAATTCAAACTTCTGAGATGGGCTGCAGGGGGTGCCTAGAAATTCACTTTAAGGAGGTCTAGTCTTGCTGTCAACTGCGGTGTTGGTGCTCTTGAATTAAACATGTAGGTGGTTGATTGCTGGTTAACTGTAATTAAGAAATTAATAAACCACTTATTCTAGACTTAAACCACAGAACTGAACCATTTTTCTACATGATAATCATTAGGGAATAAATCATAAAAAGAGAATAAATGCTCTCTTTTCTAATACAAGGATACAAAGACATCAAATGATGCAAATAAAAAGAGGAGTTACTTCTCCAAATAATGGGTAAAGAAATCTAAGAATTATTTTCCAAAACATTCTAAATGGGTTAAAAACTGATAGAAAGAAATTAATGTCAAGAAAATGGATGTTAAATGTAATACGTATATCTGCTGAACCACAAATTATTGAAAATGCTGAATATATTCATTATACTGAACGCTACAAGGGTAAAGTAACACCACATCTTTGTGCTACTTTAATATTCTATATTTTTCAATTTATTTTTTTTTTTCCAAGCACTCACCAGTAGCCACTGGTAGAGAAAAGACGGATAGCTCTTCAGCCTGGGCAACTGTTTGTTGTTTTCTCTCTCTAATGCAGAAATTTTTTTCTCTATTAAAAATTAACTCAGGACTGTTTATGCCATGTTTCTTCAGTACTGCATATAAATCTATTTGTATGCCATAATAAATACCAAGGATATACTGAATTTTCACAAAACCACAAGTAGCAAACTTTATAAACCAGAATGAGTCAACCTAAATAAAATTCCATTCGTTATGCTAATGGAGTTCCAAAGTCCCCTCAAAGCCCAGAAATGCTGGCACAGAGCACAATTTATGTAACGAGTCTGTGGAAAACCCTTAGAAGTGCTGCAGTAAAGCTCTGCTTTTCCCCTACCACAGGAATGATCCACAAAACCACATAAAATCAGTTCTCAAATCAATGAATTTTCATCCAGACAAAACAAAGAAGAGGAGATGCCCATAAGTTGGCTTCCTTCACTCTCTTGGAAAGCTTTCTGCTATCAGCATATGTTAAGAGAGAAACAACAAATAGTCCTCATTTGCCTAAGAATTTACATTAAATGCTGCAACCAAATTGTAAATGAAGGGCCATTCCTATGTAGAATTGGAAATCACTTGCTTTAAAATGCTCTCTTTTTTCTCTCTCCCACTCTCTAGGAAATATTTTTCACTAGAAATAACAGGATTGTTACATTCTTCACAGCCCAGTTTTCTTCCAGTGATGAATTCTAGAACCACAAAGAAGTAGATGTCATATCCAAGAAACCCAGTTTTGGCCTATAAAAAGAGTTTTCAATACTACTCTAAGTTTAATCACAATCCTAATGTTTCTAATCCTAATAAAGACAAAATAACACATCACCTCTACTTAGTTTCAAAGGGAAGTGTTTTCAGAGGAGTTCAGTGATAACACAGCACACTGGCAAAATATCCGGTGACTCCATTGATGGAGAGAGCTGATTTTTTTGGGAAGGGCTTTTAACTGATAAAACATTCTCTAACAGAATATGAGGATACTTACCCTGCTCCAAAGACACATGCTGATGACAAGACTATGTGTTCCAGAGAATTCCAAAGTTTGAAACAAATTTCACAAAAATACAGTCTGGGGTAACTTTTTTGCTGTAGTTAGGCACAGCATGACTGAAGTGATCTTACCTTCAATTGTAGTATATGGAAGGGGTGAATGAGGCAGGAATAGGATTTACTGGCAAACTACTGATCTATACTACAGGCTTTTTAGAAAAGAAATTCTGGAGACATCATGTAAAAGACTGTTTAATGCCAGTATCTTACAAAAAATATGAAAATGTTTCATAATCTCAATGTACATATTGATTCCATTCACATTTTTATTGAATGACATTTACTCATTTTGATTCCTTTCTTCTTCTCTCATCATTTTCAAGTAGGGTTTAAATAACTATTTTTCTAGAGAATGTCAATACTGAGATCTGTTTACAAAAATTTCTCAGACCACCCATTGGCATAATATTCAAGTAACAATGCTGCATGATGAGTCCCTATCTCTTCATTTGCCAGTTCAGTCCCTAGTGGGGACTGATGAAATGCAAGAATGATGCATTATCTTACAAAAATAATTTGCAAGGTTTGTTTGCATATTTTAAGGAAACACTAAAAGTATTAACTTTGTCTTTTCCAAACAGAATTCAGACTTTTCTTGCCACTGTCTTTACTATTCCATCTGGCTTGTTGGTTTACCTCTTTTTGGAGATTACAGATAGGATTTTTTGCGGGGGGGAAACCATAAATGTCCTCCAATGAGGAGAAGCTTTGGCTCTGATGCTGAAAGCATATATATATTTCACATAGCAAAAACATATATTCCCCCTCCTGGAGTTAGAGGACTAATGTGATGTAATCTTTTGTAGGCAGATACAGAATCTCTTGTGCATTACATTGTATAAACAAATAAAAACAATGTTTTAGAGGTGTATATTTCAAATTCATAGTTCTATCTAATCACCAAGTACGATATTCAAAAATTATCTCTGAACTCTAATGTAATCTAGGCCAGATTCTGAGATCTGTGTGTGTCTTTTTGCACAGAACTGTATGCTGACACTAAAATAAGAAATCAGCCTTAAGGCTCTTGAAGAATCCCAGGCCATCACCTACCCAGGCCTACATTTCCATTTACTTCCCATCCACTGACCCATGTAAATTTGGCAGCTTGTCCTTTTTTAAGTACTTGAACATTTTACCAATGTATGAACAGAATACATAGGGGGAATAAATTATGGAGTGATACCAAAATTTAAAAATAGGTACATTTGCTAATTTACTGAAGCTCCTTTCACGTAAGGCACATTATCAAGTAAACTGTCCTGCAGCTAAAATTGGTGTATTGCTGATTCAAAGGCAAAGATTTCACTATTACAATGTATAATTCATTTGTCAGCATGACATTACACTTTAAGAGGCAAACATAGTTTACCTCCTCAGCAATTAATTTTTTTTATATATCATACATGATAAACATGATTGTAAAAATGATTGTATCAATGATTTCTCTCATAAGAGTATCCTAGATCTAAACATTTTTCTTCAGTCTTTTTCAAGAAATTGGCACTTATATCAGATGTATAACAGTATGCTTTGGTTCCATGAAAATTTTCTTTTAAGTAATAAAAATCAATCTGTTTCCTGAATAGGCTTAAAATGCATCTCCAGTAATCTATGCTACTTTAGTGTTAAATAATGAGGTAGCACATTGTTCCAAAATTGTTCTGAATTATGTAAACCATTTGCTACGTGACGTTTGGATTTTGTGTTCTGTTTAGAGCTGTTTGGTAAAGCAGTACTTTTTGTCTTTTCTGGCTTCCTGGGTTTGCTTTTCTTTTCTGGAAGTTTACTACTATAATTTTTCCTTTTATCTTTTGCTTTTTCCTCTTCCTCTCCTTCTTCCTCCTCACCCTCATCTTCTTCTCCCTCATCCTCTTCTTCCTCCTGTCCTACATCCCCTTCCTCCTCATCTCCTTCTTCCACTTCTTCGTCTTCAC
>VWYP01020109.1:160181-196770 GCA_013400435.1 Pycnonotus jocosus | reverse complement strand
GCCTCTGTTCCTTCCTCTTTCTCATCTTCTCTTTCCTCTTCCACTTCATCCTCCCCATCTTTTCCTTCTTCCACTCCCTCCTCACCCACTTCCTTAGTTTTTGTATTTGCATCTTCCTCATCCTGTTCTTCTTCAGATACCTCTTCTTCCCTCCCTGCCAACGAGTCTCCAGAATTCTCCTCTTCATCTTCTTTGTCTTTTACATTCTCCCTTTCTTTGTTTTCTTCTTCATCTTCCTTTTCATCTTCTCCTTCCTCTTCTGCCTCTACCTCTTTTTCTTCCTCTCCCTCTCTGTCTTCCCCTTCTTCCTCACTCTCATCTCTTACCTCACTTTTAACCTGTTCCTCTTTTTCTTTTTCAGTACCTTCCTCTTTCTCATGCTTCTCCTCCATATCCTCCTTTTCTCCTTCACTCACCATTGCTTCTTCCTCCATCAACCTGCCTTGCTCATCTCCTTGATCTTTGCCATCTTGCTGATTGACCTCCTCAGTCTCCTCTGCACCCTCATTCCCACTGTCTCTTTCAGCCTCTGATTCCTCTCTTTCATTTTCTTCCTCATTATCATTTTCTTCTTCATCTTTTTCTACTGAAATTTCATCTCTATCTTTTTTAACTTCACTCTCTTCTTCCTCCCCTAGTTTACCTTCACTGTCAATTGATTCATCCAGTTTTTGTTTTTCACTTTCACCCTTTTCACTGTCTTCACTTTCCTGCTCCTGATCAGATTCCTCCTCATTCTTAATTTCTAATGGCTTGACTTCATCAGATGTAGCATCAGAGCTTGTTTCTTCCTCATGCAGGCTTTTTACATCAGTCTGTTCTACACATTTTTTCTCATTGTTTGTAGCTTTCATCTCCTCAATCTCACTGTCTTTTTCTAAGTCCAGATGTGTCACTGTTCTCCTTGCCCTCTGGACTACTCTGTGTTCATAGCAGACCTCTTCCTTAAGTATATATTTTTGGAGTTCATTAGTACTTTCCTCAGTTGAAGATGATGATGAAGTTACAGATACTTGTTTCAAAATCTGATGGGTTTTTTTAAGCTCCTGTTCTGCACTAATTTCTTCTCCTGTGACATTTATTCTTTCACACTTGTCAGATTTTTCAACACCATCCTTTACTTTGTTTTGACTTTCTGTTGTTTTTTGACTCCCTTGCTTTTTAACAGGGCTGTATTCTTGTACAACTAATGAATCAGTCTGGGGCTGATCCCTGGGAGCAGAAGGAAGTACCTCTATTTTAAGGGATTGCTTAGATTTAGCGGCTTTTGGCTTTTTATTGGAAGAATTTATTTTTTCAGTCAGAATTTGATTTTCAGTGGGAAGATTGTAAGTTGCATCCTCTCTGAAAAATTCAGGATTTTCCACACACTCTTTTTCCCTTTTCACTAATATGCTTTTGTCCTCAGTAATTTCTTGAGCATCACTTTTCAAGATAGTATCACTTTGTGCACGCTCAGATTTACCTTTCTTTATACTTTTTCTGGCCACAGGCTTCCCTACAAAGGTACTACTCTTTTCTAAATCTTTTCCAGGTGACTCTGGAAGTGAAGACTCCTTTTGTGAAGAGCCAGACTCTAACATTGAGCCCTCCTTTGTGAAATCAGAATCCTTGTTTTTCAGCCCACCCTTACCATCTCTTTTCAGTTTCACATTTTTACTGTTCTTCTATTCCACATGAGAAGCAGAAAATTAAAAAGAAAGAAAAAAAGCATTAAAGACAAATGACAGCGAAAGAAAAATGTTACAAAAGCATCTGAACAAGAAAAGAAACAATTTGTGAGGGGATTAAAAGACAGCACAAAAGGTAGAATATTTCACATGAAATGAATTTGCAAGTGCACATATTAGAAGAATGTAAATATCCTGTTAATGATCAGTGTAGTGCTACAACATTCTCACTACCCTAGGAAATGCAGTCAGAATTGCCAGCAACACATCCCATAAACCAGAGCAGGGGCAATGCACGAGGCTGTGCAAGCAGAAGGAAATTAATACAGTTCTCTTACACCTTCCTCCTTTGGAAATCTTCTGATGTGCTCACTAGTATGCCCTTTCTAAGAAGTTTGAAAATCTGGTGTCTTCTGCTTTAAATTTTACACTTATTTAATAAATTATGAATAATAACTTAGAAAATCTAAAATAAGATTTTAATGAAATATAACAAAGTGCTGAAAAGCTGGGATCACTTTAGGAGTGAAATAGGAAGGTATTACAAAGTACTTTAATTTTGTAATTAATACCAGAATTATTGCTCCTTTAAATATACTTCATGGTGAATATCTGTAAATAAAATTTACAGATAAATAAATTATTTACACTGTGTCCCAAAATATTTTCTTAGGAACAAACCAGCAGAAATGTATGTTATAACCTGAAGTTACAAGGTGCATATGATAGTATCTTGCTTTTTAAACTGGTGAAATATTATACAGTCATCTCAAACTGCACTGGATGTGTGGAGTTCTAGGTGCCTGCCCAAATTCTCACTGCCTTCATGCAGTTTCTTAGAATTTTAGGTCATGGATATTCAGAAAATTAGCAAGAGGAGGCCTATAAAATTTGCCTTTTTAAAAACTCAAAGCAAAAAAATGAAGTACTAGGACAATACGAGATTTGCAGATATTTTTAAACATCAGTATCAATATACAAATAAGTAATTAGTTACAGTACCTTCTGCTTTTGGAGTGGTGATAATGTTAAGGACCAGTCACCAGGATTCAACTTCATTGCATGTGTCTAAAAAAAAAATAAGATTTCTATTTAAAAAATAAATACATTTAATATGGAAAGCAAAGCCCAGGTTTACTAAACAGAGCTATTTTATGAACGTTTTGATATTATTGCACAGTCAGGGTGAGACAAACCTGGAGGATCATTCAGCTCATCTGTTTCACTTCCACTCCCTCATTTACTGCTTATACAGAGAGTGGTGAGCAAATGTCACCACCTAACACTACCCTGCCCTTTCTTAGAGCCCACAGGCACGTTTGAGATCCACCTTCCACTCACTGTGAGGTTACAAATAAAACTTTACTCCTTTATCATCACAACTATCAACTCAACATCCAGTTTGGTACCACGGCCTTGAAAGAGCACCTTCAAAGAAACGTTACACAGCAGAAACTCTCCTTGGGATCTAATGCCTTTATCTCCTCCACATAAATCAAGAAACCAAGAGGCAACATAGCATACTACTAGGTGGGAATGTATAATGAAATTTTGTTCATCCCTTGCCATATATTCCAAATGACAATAGAGTAATATTGCCTGCTGCTGATTGTTAACTGCTCAGAGTTTAACCACTATATTCTTTTTCAACACAGTGAGCATGGACACTTCTGGTTTTAGACTCCCAATAATTTGTATCATCAATATGACATTAAAGCTTTTTCCTCCTCTTGTCACATGTGTCAATAAGAGGTATGTTGCCACAGTCTAGAAAAATTGATAAAAACTATGCTGTAGCAGATTGTTTTCATTCAGATCCAAGAAGAACAACCATTTATTTTATATCTTTTGACAAGTGTGCCTGATGGACTTTTTTTCAAATTTGTGTTTAAAACTTTTTAAATGTTTTAAAATTGATTCACTACAGATATAAAACTGAAAAGGAGAAGGAAGTCTATCACATCAAGTGTGCCACATGTAAATAATGCTTCAGTAAATTAATGAAGGCCATGGTGTGCATTGGGTCTGATCACATTTTTTTCTTGTAAATCAAAATAAAGTTTTATAATGTTAAATAAATGGCATGCACAAACAGATTGTTAAATTACTAAGTACTTTTAAATGTAAACAAATAATAATAATTCCTGTAGGACGTTCAATCCCTCCAGCATAACTGTGGCTGCATTAAGGCCAGGACATGCTCCTTTCTGCTGAGAGAATAAAATGTTTTGGAAAGTTGTACAAGTGATAAGGTGAACACGTTTTTTAAATAAAAGAAATATGTAGGAACAAGCTGGGGGATCACCAAATAATCAAAATGTCTGGATTTTGGCCTTCCCTTTAATGTGATCCAACTGTATTAAAAAACCTCTTCTCAAAACAGGAAAAGATGCTCTTCTGCTTCATTTCCTGGAATTCTCTGTTGGAAGGTCAGGGACAGAGATCACCATGTGGCCTCCAGCATCCTTTTCCATTTTTTTCTGGTTTCCAGAGCTTAAGTGTGGGGAGGCACTGCACTACTTGGACTTCTTCAATATCATATAACAACATTACTTAAAACATATTTTGGCATTGGGTAATGATGATATAAAATGCATGGTCATTTAACAGTGTGCCAGTATTTCTTGGTGTCACATATGATGTTCTGGACTAGTCAGGAATTCTGTACTAGAACCAGAAACAGAATTTAGCTTGTCTCCCCCTGCAAAAAATTACTGAATTACAGACCAATTATTGGAATATATTACCATATTTAGGATGTCAGTTGTATCCCCAAGGTTCCTGTCAATATTTTCATTATCTGAATCTTGTTCTGAAGAAACTTCACCAGGTTTATCTTTTTGATGATTATTTTCTACAAGGTAAAATAGGGGGAAATTAATAAATGTCATAGGAACAAGCACTGTATAGCAAACAGAATGCCTCACTCTTAATAGAGATTATTTCTATTTTACTAACATAGAACTGAGGTCCTCAAAATCTTCATTCCCCCAGCCCAAGACACAGCAGAAACTCTTCTATCTCCTTTCATCATTAACAACAGAGGTAGCTCAGCAATCTGGTCTCAGTGCATTGTAGATCTCTGACACTCTGGGCTCAGTGCACTGTAGATTTCTGCAGTCTTTCAAAGCCTAAATATTACCTGGGACAATGATTCTTTTGGATAATCTCTTGAACAGTAGTGTAACAATTAGATCAAATTAGCTGCAGTCATGTTATCTCCATTGCACATGATCTATGTAATGGATGGAGAGACAGAGAGTGTAATGCAGCATTTTAAAAATGTCCCTACATCATTAAGCTCATCAGGTCTATGACTATTTTGTACAGCACAAAACATGAGGTTTTAGGCCTGAGAAGACTCTAAAGGAAATTCAAATTTCACTGCATTGCTTTCCTGGAACCAGAAATGCTAATGGACATGCTGGCACATTTGAAAATAATCATCTTCATTCTATGAATTAATTATTTTCAAATTAGATTTGTCTGTCCAGTAAATCTGAGCTAACTATTACACAGAAGCTCTGCATTCTGCACTCTTCAGCATTGCTCTTCCCAGGAAATCACACATGCCCACGAGCCCAGATAAGTCCAGAACTGCTCTAGAGAATCTGTGCCAAAGTCCAGTGCTGTATTATGATTATCCAGACTTTTCCATTAGCTGGAATATTATAAATCCTTATTATCTTAGATAACAAAGATTGAAGAGTACTTCTGCATTTCCAAGTGAAGAAGAAAAGTCCTGTAAGAATTAGTAGATCTCTTTTCTTATCTTTGCTTATCCAAGTTCCTTGTAGGCTTATCTATATCTTTAAGACTGTTCTTAACTTATTTTGTCTGTAATTCCTTTATTTTTCATGAAAATAAAGTAAGTAGTTAATGTTCTTACAGTATTTTTGTGAAATCTTATTTCTAAAGGCTTAAGGAACCACAGGTATAATTTATAAGTTGTTTTTCTTTCACTCAAGCCTCCTCTAAATCTTTAAACTTATTTTGCAACCATGAGCAGTGTGAGGCAACTTTTGTCTGCATTTCTCAGCTTTCATGTCTGTATGCTGCCACACACTCCTGAGGGTAAGAGAACCAGAACCTTTTTTCAGGTTCAAACAAAACATTAGTTTATGGATGATGAGAATCAAACCATTCTTATCAGAAAACAGCAGTAGGATGTGGGGACACTTCACCTTTTTCATGGTCTCCATCCCTCACAGATTTAGGTTTAGGATGACTGGTTGCAGAAAACCAGAATGGGCTGGTGTTGCTTGTCACAGGCAATGAAGATCTTAAGAAGCTTTCTCCCATTGGAGGCAGGGTTTGTGCCATTCGAACAAACTGCTCTGGTGACCTTTCCTTTACAAGATTGAAAAACAATAGATTGAGAAAAAGAGTACAAGAACAAAATGTAAGCAACCTCTCATACTTATCAGTGGTATTTGCTTTTAGCTGGGGATACGGTGTTGCAATTTAATAAGAAGAAACAAATATCTTTAAAATATTAATTATTTATAGTCCTAGAAAGTGGGCAGGTACATAGTGGCATTTTTAAGATCATCTCTATGCAATGATTTCAAGCAATCCTAAAATACAAACAAAGGAGAAAAAGAATTTTTTTTTATTATTAAAAATGACAAACTAATGTCTCAAATAACATCAAGATATTTAATCCACAACATCAACACATTTTTAGAGAATAAATTCAGGTTTTGGTAGAGTTGGTTCTCAGACAGGTAAGTGAAATGATCCAGTTCCTTGTGCTGTTTAAGGAAATCACATGGAATGTGTAGTGGAGATAAAAGAGCAGAAAGTAATATTTTAAGTAGCTACATCTAATATTCTCCTTTGATATTTTATAAACTATGAAATTGTTTAATACATTCAAGAACACAAAGGGAACAGTAAAAGAGTCATGTTCTTACTATTTTTTTTTTTAATTCTAAGATAGTTAAACAAATGCAAAGGAACAGGCCCTACATTTTACAACAAAAAAAAAATTACAAACTCAATTTGAATCTCTTTCACAGAAATAAATAAGCAAAATCTGACCAATACCTATTTTTTTGGCCAGCATCAATATATTTTTCATATTATACATTAAAATTAAACAATTTAAGAAGACATATTTAACTTCTTGGCATATACTGTGATTTTTGCTTTAAAAGCGATTTTGTTTCCTGAAAGAAGTGTGATAGCTCCAAATATCTCTGAACTTACCCTCTCTCGACGTCGTACTCGTGCTGCTGACAACTGCAAAGTGTTGGCCAGGACAAAGTCCCCACTCATTTTAGGGATAGTAGCAGTCAAACGAGGCTCATATAAATCTTCCAAGACTATCTCAGATCCTTTAGGTCTTGGAGCAGCAAAAACCAGCATGTGACAACCCCCACAAGCAACCTGCAGCTCAAAAAAAGGTCTGATTATTGCACTTGCAAGTATCAAGGATGCACTTTTGTTACAATTATCTCTAGGGGCTTAGATGATAAGAAAAAATGTAGTGAAAGGAAGACATTTGAGATGGCTTCAAATTTAGTTCCTAATTACACCAGCAAGATAAAAGTACTTAATTACATTTATTAATGGCTAGTGATTTATGTTCATTTCTAGTTAGTGAAATACAATATATTTGTATCGAACAGAAAAAAAAAAAAGACAGGTCTATCAAAATTTTGATATAGAAGATAGCAAAGCTACTTCCACTGATTTTCAAGAGATTTTTGCTCATTATTTTGATACAAGTCAAATGAGAGCAATACTGATGGTTTCAGTGACTCAAACCTAAATGTTGTATCACAAAATCAGTAAAATGTAAAACAAATTTGACACCTTCCTGTAGACAAAATATTATTACATAAAGATCTGAGGTTTCGCTTTTTAAAAGGTTTAAACCACTCACTGCTTCCAATAAAATTTCCTTCACCTGTAATTCCAGTAAACAAGCAGAAGTGATCAATAGACTTTTGTCCCAAATTATTTTCAATCCTGAGTCATGTTAGCATTTTTGATGCTGACAATTCTGTGACATTTATTTCTTCCATGCCTCGAGAGGCAGATGAAAAACTTCCCTTACAGAATTTTCAAAAGAAAAGACTATTCCTGGTTTCTTGTCCAGTTTGGATTGAAAAACCCTAACACCTCAAATTTCCTTAAGATTTAAAGGTATCCTACTGTACAAAAGTTGCCAAAATTGAGATGATGACTCTCTGGTGTTCACAGAAAAGATATAAATTTCCCAATTCTTCCAACCATCCAAGAGCAATAAATAATACCATTTATAGGCTACCACAGCTCTAAAGACCAAAACACCATGGCACAAGAGTACTGAATAAAACCCTAAAGAGCAATCTCTATGTGTAGCCCAAGTCAAAGACACTCTGAACCAAATGAACACTGTGATAAGCATATATAATTTCCTCTTTCCTTCAGTTTGTGTTGTCCACTATTTAAGTATTATAGAATTAAATCATTTCAGCTGTCATTAATAATGTGTTTCATATAAAGATAAATATCTTGGTGTCTGAAAAGAATGAAGAAGCATTTTACCAAAAGGACTGTGAACTTCAAGAAATTGTAACACAGAGTGGGATCAAACAGATTTGTAAAACTCTCTTCTCCAAATCCTAACTTGCCATGTCGTCCATCTCCAAAGGTAAACATGAGGCCATTCTCTGCATGTGGGAATGAAAAGGATGTTAAAACAAAGATTCAATACAAAACCAGGACAGAATCATTACAAGCAAAGTAACAGACCATGAAAGTAAGGAATATTTCCCTTCCAAAAGCAAAACCTAAACAATTCTTTTTAGATCTTCAAAGATGAATATTATTTAAAAATATGCCTTTTTCCAGACAAAGTACTGAACTTTGACTGATATGTTGGTCTAGACAAATTGTAAAAAAACCGACCCCAACAAAACAGTAAGATTTAAACTGTACAGAAAAACAAAGGCTTCTAGAATATTTGTTAGCAAGGCCTGATTAGGAGGTTATAATTCCCCAGAAGATACAGAGTTATGCATGGCATGGCTCTGAGGCAGAAATTCCTATCGAATTCACCTTTCTCACTTGCTCATTTCACCTTTAGAACCAGTAATAGACATGTCTGCTACTGCTCATTGTACAAGGAAAGCTTTTACAGTATAATAGAGAGTTGCTAGAAGTGGTTCCAGAATTCTGCACTCCCATACCTGCTATCACAGCAGAGTGATTTTCCCCACATGCAATGTTAGATATTTTATGCCTCTTCAAGTGTTTCACAGGCTTTGGTACTGAACTTTCAAACACAAAAGTTCCATGTCCCAGCTGCCCATATTGCCCAAGTCCAAAAGTATAAACATCTGTCTCTGAAATGATACAGGCAAAGTTAACAACAAATATGCTGATATGTATATTTATTCATGTATTTATTTATATAATAACTTAAGTTCTATTTGCCAAATGGAAAGCCACTGATATAACCATAAAAATATTTCATCAATTAAAAAATGTGCCAACTAATCAGCTACATTTATCAATTATTAATATACAACAAAATTTTAAAAAATAGGAATTGAAGCACTAAAGTATACACAGAAAAGAATTTTAAATGGTTCAATGTACGGTATATTTTCTAACATAAATACAAAATAATCCACTGATCATACATACACAAAGCAAAGTCAAACAAATGGAATTAATTCAAGACCACAATGTTTAAACATATATATGCATTTTCACAATAGCCTCATTCTAATTTCTCATTAGCTCCATGAACATTGTATGACCTTAAATTTAATAGACATGACCTCACAATTTGTAAGAAGAGTCTGGAACCGTAACAGAATAGGTTTCAGTATTCTGTTCAGCTACCAAATCAGCCCTGCAATAAATACAGAGAACACTACAATTGTGTTATCTTGTGACAGAATAATCATCTTTCCACATTTACATTTTGTCTGTTTAATGGACTGTCTCTGCCAGGAAAAAGAATAAGAGCTTCTCCAAGGCAATAAAGATTCTTGGTGTGTCCACCCCTGGCACTCCATCACAACAGGGGAAGATTGTGAAGCTTGGAAATCTTGATGAGGTCATGCTTGAACAGAGTTTTTTGGGGGGAAAAAGGGAGAAGTTTTCCTAGAATTTAATTTCCTGCCCCTTTTTCTTTTGCATGTAGGCAACAAAGGAAAAGTGAGAGAAATTCTACTTAAAGCACTTGAAAACTTATATGAAAAAACAGGATAGATTATGAATTAACAAAAAAGATTCCATATTAAGTTAAAAGAACTTTCCAATTTCAAAGGAATTGTGATGAAATAGTAACACTACATATGGAAATGTTCTTTCTAGGAAAGTGTTTTCCTTTCTCTTCCTTATAAATTATTCCATACTAAGATGTCATGAATTCACAACATTAAAAAAAGTCTAATGGTCTCACATTATTTTTAAATTGCAGATGAAAAATACTGAGTAAACCTGATTTTTTTTACTAAATGTAATAGTAAAGCTCCCTCTGCTGGAAATTTTAGTGCAAGAAAATAAAACCTTTTTGGGAGCTTTATAAAGTAAAAAAGTAGTAAGAATCTTCCTATAATATTTAGGTTTCCTGCATAAGAATCAAGAAACTACACCTGAAAGACAGGAGCTGTCTTTAAGCAAACAAAAGTCTCATCTTTATTTTAGTAAACTGCTTTCTCGGGATGGCGGATTCCAAAAATTCAGCATAGAAGTACTGCATTTGTTTTAACAATTCTTTGGATACTCACAGATAATTTAACTGCATGGCTTTATCTGATTAACATAATTACTTTGAGCGAACTACGAGGTTTTTTCCCTTTGATCCTAGCATGAAACATGCAATGTCTTCTGCATTTGTGTTGAGAGAGATGTTTTCAAATGTTAACTTTAAAAGTGCAGGGAATTTTTTTCTCTCCTGTGTTTCTACTGAAAATGAGGAAAAAGGCCAATCCCAAGCGAGGTTAGGGTGCTTTTATATGACAAATAATTTCTTCTGCTGCCCTTATAAACCAGGGGCACCTAAATGTTGCTCCTTCTAAATTTGCTTCTCAGTGAATTATCAGGGTAGAGGAAGAAAAAACCTTGTACCTCTCTTAAATGATTCATCACTCTGGTGCAGAAGTGAGGTCAAACACCACTAATAACCCCCTTTAGCAGAGATGAGGTATTTCCTCCAATCTGTCTTTATAAATGCATGAAAGAGAAGTGCATGGAAAAGCAACCTCACACACTTATTGATAAAATGACAGGGGTGAATTTCATTATTCTGAGCACATCAGCAGCCCATGAGAGAGCTCTTGAAGGATGAAGAGAAATGATTTCAGAGCTTGCACAGAAGACAGTGGCTTTGCTGTTCCAAGTGACCTCCAGCACTTGAGGGCTGGAAGAGCTGCTTCTTCATTTCCTATTTCCCTTTTTGGAAGAACAGAGATATTTCCCTATAACTGTGTTATCTTCCATCTTTGCAGGCATTTTTTGTAATCTCTGTGACCATTTGCACTATCAATAAAATAGTCCTAGGCAAAAAGCTATCTAGCTTTCATATTATTTTTTTAAAACATGCCATTTGCTGACAGAACTGTGCAAGCTCAAAGAATGTTTTTCAGAATCATGTATTCCCTGCTATGTATCTGTGGCTACAGATGATATTGAAAAGTCCACAGAACTAAAATGGAAGGAGACAGGTAGGCTTATATCATAGAAACATTGAATGGTTTGGGTTGGAAGAGACCTTAAAAATCATCTGGTTCCAATCCCTTGCAATGGGCAGGGGTACTTTTCACTATCCCCGGTTGTTCACAGTCCCATCCAGCCTGGCCTTGAACAATTCCAGGGATGGGACACCCACAACTTCTCTGGGCAGCCTGTGCCAGGGCCTCACCACCTTCACAGTAAAGAATTCCCTCCTAATATCCAATCTAAACCTACTCTGTGTCAGTTTGAAGCCATTTCCCCTTGTCCTGTCACTCCAGGCTCTTGTAAATAATCTCCTTTATTTCTTGTAGGCTTTGTTTAGGTACTGGAAGACTGCCATTAGATCAGACCAGAACCTTCTCTTTTGCAGGCAGAACAACCCCAATTTTATCAGCCTTCCCTCATAGGGGAAGTGCTGCATCCCTCTAATCATCTTGGTGGCCTGCCCATATAAATTCATTTCCCTTGAAAATTATTATTATTATTATTGTTACTACTACTATAACTATTATGCCAATGAACTATTCACTCTCACAGTAGCTTTATTTTTAAACAGCTTGTGCTGAAAAATGTTACTGTAAAAAATTAACTGTGCACACAATGTTCAGTATTCAGAGTTAGTAACTGGATTTGGGGATTTCAGTATAAATAGTATACAGATTTAAGAATGATTTGAAAAATCTAATAATCCTATATGGTCTGAGCTGTGAGTTCTGCCAGGAAAAGGTAGAGCTTTTACATCCTTTTTGTCCTCTTTCAAAAGGGTGTCTTGGCTTTCTTTTCTTTTTAAAAGACCTTGAGATAGAAGATGAAAAATCCAACATTTTACATACTAATGCACTAATGTTCTTATGTCAAACATTCTATTCTCAAAGGTCTGCTTCACTTTTTCCTTTGAAGAGTTATCTTTGCTTTCCTTCCTTTCAGAGAATGAAAGGAAGTAATATATCCTTCTATAGAAAAAATTATTCCCAGAGGATCTGTCCTCATCTGAAAAAACCTGCAAGATATTAAGGCCACTCCAAATAATCTGTTTCTTCTTCTCCAATTTCTAGATTCACATTTATTATTTTTCTACTTTTTAAAACACCTTATTGAAAAAAGCATCTAAATTGGGATTGCGGCTGTCCTGTATTTTATTTCAAAGTGATGATACCAACAGTTTTCATTTGCAACAGGAAGGATCTGCAAGCATTGAGGATAGTCAGTGCAATTTTTCAGTCTCTGGACTCTTTTTCAGCTTGGACTGGCTGACTGACTGCCATGAAATGAATAGCTTTGTGCTACCAAGATTTTGCACAATTGAATTTTTAAATGCAATTCTGTTTGTTGTCTACAACAACTGCAAATATTAAAGGCAGAGGTAACAATAAAGCTTGTAAAGAAGATGGTTTCCAATACCATACTCAACATTTCTAAAACCAATCTTTAGGAAATTGGTATTTTTCTAAATTATTGCTCTCAGCAATTTAATTCTTGTTCTCCGGGAAAAATAATTTAGTTTCTCATTTTGGAATTTCAGAGCAAAAAATCCCAGAGAATTATTTTAATATATAGTTTCTACCTTTTACTTGGATACTTTTTGCAGAGATTCCAAACAGTACCTTGATTTAATAACCCATATAACAAAAATTGCCAATAGAATAGATAACAGTCATAAAAAAGGAAATCAAATGAAGTGGTTTGGAATACACTAATTACACATGAGAGTCAGGAAGAAACTTGCCTTATACTCTGCAAGATAATTGAATTATGCATTCTTCTAATTTGATAAACTCTAAGTAGAAATGATGTCAAGAAACAAGCCAAGATGTGCAACAGTTTTTCCATATGACATTTTCTCTTGTGTTTTTGCTATGTCAAATGAGATAGATGGAGCAGGGGAATATTCAATAGTCACACACTCAGTTCTTGCTTCCTGAGACTAAAACCCTTAAAATCTGGAAAGATCCTGAAAGGATGAAAACCATACCAGTATATATTGTATTAGTGAGGGCAAGCAGCACCCATTTCCATGGAAGATGATAAATGAAATTCAGAATTTCTTCAAAATTGTATTACTTTCTTAATTTATGAAAACGAGCTTAAAAGAGGAAATGTGAATGTTTCTGCCCCTCTTAAAAGACATCTCATCAGAATTCTCAGTTTCTGGTCACACCACTTCACCTCAAGAAACAATTGAGAACCAATTTCAAGTGAAGTTTCTGGTGCAAAGCCAATAATGTATGTATTTCATTAAGTCACAGTCATTTAAATTTTTTAGTATCCATATCTACCTCTTTTCACAACTTTTTCCTCAAATTTTGCTTTGAGTCAGAAAAATTTCTCTATGGTGACACTTCTGACTAAGTATCTTTCATTTGAGACAGTATTGGCACTATCCTCTTCTGTTTCACTCGAAGTGTCTTAGAAGTTCACATCTGTCACCTATTTAATAACAGCTGAATCACATTAAAAAAGCATCTATCTGATTTTTCACTCTTATCACAACTATTAATCTTTAGGAAATGTATTTTTTGGCAGGACATAGTTTTCCCTTTTTGTGACTCAATTAGGTCATCTGGCACTCAACATTTTGATCATCAGCTGCCAGCTCAGCCAGCATTAAATTTCTTATTTACCTTCTACTAAGAATTTATTTCCAAAAGCAAGTACATTTTACATACATGCACACATACTTATTACAGTATTTTCTTCACTGTATTTTTTCTACAGCATTTATATTTCCCTCTTTGTTCTAGCTCTGGTACAGATTTCTCTATAATGATGGAGGCATCCACATCTGTATCTTTCTTCCAGATCTCTGTAACAGTCATTGATTTTAATGATTTTTTATCACATGAAATGCCAGTAAGTCAAAATATCTACTGGTTGAATTCAGATTTATGGTTAAAAAAAGATCAATAATGATAGTAAGTTTTTTCTACAAAACTTCACTTTATAGCTCATAAAATAATGCTATGATTTATGCATTTGTTGGTTCCAAATTTATGGTAGTTTTTTCACTAATAATGATTATCTGATTTCACATAAAGAAATTTATTTTGTGACATAGAATACTGCCAGGTAAGACTCTATGTTGCTGGAAGAAGGGAAACAAAGGCATTGAAATGTAGCCAAATGTTTACATTATTTCCTGGATTGGTTAGTGCTATTTCCTCTTCATAGTTTTCCCAAAGGAATTTTAACCTACCCAGAATGTTGCAGCTTGACTCACTACACACAATCCTTCCCAGCATTTCACTTCCAGCTTTACTCTTTCCAATGGCTTGCAGTACAACACATATTACATATTACCACATCATATTACTCACAATCTCCCTCAGACAGATTTTCAGTCTGTATTTTAGAAAGTTTGGCTATATAACCTTGAAGGTACATCACAAGATTGTCAAGAGACAACTACAGAGAACCCTCAGAATACAGATTTCAGGACTGATATCTATACACCCAACTTGGTTTTACAGCTTTTTCATTTTGGCAGAAAAAAATTTACAGGCCATACAGTTTTATACATATTACATTCATTACCAGCTAAAGGTGATTTTTTTTTTTTTTTGAACTATCTTTGGGCAAAGTCAAACCTACCTTTCCTGCTTCTACACCACTCTAGGTCAGGATAGAATTTGTGGAAAGAAAAGGCTGGCACTGCTTTGTAGTGCCCTGGAAAAGCTAAGTCACCAGTGGCAGACAACTATTTAACAGTTCAGTAACACACAGCATTTTCCAAGTACTACACATGAGGCCATGTGAACTAATATGTAATAGTTGTATTTGCTGATTTTCATAACCTGTACAATATGTCAAATGTATATGTCTGTACTAGTTTCATATTTATGCTAAAGATTCTGCTCAAAGGCACAAGCAAATTCTGTATCACAATAAGAGATATTTAATCCATTCAGGCATGCAGTAGATAGTGAAGCTACTTGAAAAGTGACTTCTTACATACCTTCCTAAATATTCAAGAACATCTAAATTTACTACAGAATGGAAGCTTTCCTCTGGAATTTCCCTCTCACTGCAATAACAATTTCAAGCTCCTTGGAGGAAAGAAACATCAATAATCTGTGTTGCACCAGGTGGTGCTGGTTTATTGCAATTCCAGTAAGAAAGGCACTCAGCCTATGTAAAGTTCTCTTAAAATGCTATTTATTGGAGCTAAGACTATAAAGAAAAAGAAGACAGGATCAATAACCTTCTGTTGCTCCAGAGGTGGGAATCCCAAGCTGTGTGGAATTGAAAAGGACCCCAGCATGCTGTGCAGATTCTATCCATGGAAGGTTACCTCAGTTTGAGCTCTTACAGAATTTTCTGACATCCAAAACAACTCTACACATCATTTATACTGATAAATTCAGCATTTTATACCGAATAAAAAAGATATTCACATGGGAACTTGCTGCTGAAGTTTCAGATAAAAGCAAGGACAGGCAAGTGGTGTCAACCAGGAGGTGCCTGGAAGCCCCTCTGCTAAAATCGCCTGGCCAAGTTCATCCTGCTGCCAAGGGACATGGGCAGTGCAGCACAGGCCTGACTTAGCTGGGTGATATATGGATTTCTACCTCCTTGGTGTACAATGGTTTTCCAGTTAGGATCGGCATCCAGCATTTCAGTGGGATGTAAATTATTTAGAGTTAATGGAGTTTAAATTACAGGGCTGTGAGAAAAGCTAGTTAAATTGCATACCTGTCAGCACCATGGTGTGTTCTCCACCACAAGCAACCTTATTAACCTTTTCCATAATTCCCAGTACAGGCTGTGGGACTCTATTGTTCTTCAGCTGTTCAGGGAATAATCCCAGTTTCCCATTCACAGGTTCTCCAAAAGTATAGAGCTCACCATCTCCTGTGAAAATACAGAAGAGAGCATGGTTTTCAGCACACACTCAGGAGCAAGGATGGGTTGTCAGGACTGCTGCAGACACAAATTAGAAAGACAGAGAAGTGTATGAACATTACAGGATAGCTGAATATATTTGTATAATGCCCAAACAGCTCTACAAAGCACTCTGCCTTGATGGGACACAAAGATGCTAGATTTTAGTCCCCTCCAAATTCAGAATCCCAATATTTAGCCTGCAAGGAATGTAGCCACTGGAAAAACAGAACCACATACATCCTGCTTTTGAGAAATGGTAATTACCTCTGTAATCAGTATTTAAGTCAACTGAATTTGCTTGTAAGAATCTGAACCGGAACAGAAAATAATTTTACATAGAATTTTGATGGAAAATCAACCTGCTCAAGCAGGGACATCCCTGAGCACATGGCACAAGATTGTGCTCAGATGTGTCTGGAATATCTCCAGTGAGGGAGACTCCACACCCTGTCTGGGCAGTCTGTTTGGTGCTTGGTCACTGCACAGGAAAGAAATTCGTCCTCGTGTTCAGGTGGAGCTTCCTGGCCATCGGTTCCTGCCCGTTCCTCCTGTCCCATTGCTGGGTGCACAGAGCAGAGCCTGGTCCATGCCCTGAGCCCTCCCTGCAGACTCTGACACACAGGGATGAGATCCCTGCTCAGCCTCATCTTCTCAAGGCTTTCTTATGTTCTTCTAAATCTCTTTTCTAAGAGTTTTTTGCAGTCATTTCAACCTGTCTGTGCTTCTTAAGAACCAGCAAATTACCTCAGATGCAAAAAAGTGTATTTCATTTAATTTTAAACCTATGGACTGCGTTTAGGCTTCTGTGTTCAGTTTGATTTCTTGTTTTAATTCTGATTTTGTTTTTATGTCTATGTGCAGAAATACTCTGAACAGGCTGATATTTTGCTGTTATTTGCATCAGCATCAATTTTCTGTTATAAAACAGCAGCCCAATTAAAAATAAAAAAATCAACTGCAATGTGAGTTTTTCTGTAACCAAAACATTCTGCTGACAAAAGGATTTTATTAAGCATTCCAAGAAGGGAGGGAGGGAAGGAAGGAGGGAGGGAAAGAAGGAAGGAAGGAAGGAAGGAAGGAAGGAAGGAAGGAAGGAAGGAAGAAAAAAAAAAAAGAGAACCCTGTATAGTTTGGAAGGTGAATATTTTTTCAATACTCTTAGATGTGCCATGTATTTCTAAAAACAAGTTTAAAAAAACCCTGAAAGCACTTGGGAGATAACTACTTATGCAGTTCTCTTTGAAGAGACCAGCAGTTCTTTTTAAACACTATTGCACTGAAAAAATTAATCCAATCACTATCTAATTAAGAGGATTAGAGATTCAAATGGCCAAGCCTCCCAAACTAATCAAGTTTATTACATTTTTTCCACTTAATAATCCAGCTAACAAAGATAAAACCATTTACCAAAGCAATTTTTGAATACATTACACATCCCTTTTAGGCAAATAGTGGTCTAAAAACTATGAAAAATAGCAATCAAGCATTAACAGAACCCAGTCAAATCCAGATAAATTTTGAGTGCAGGATATGTGCAGTACATCTGCATGCTGAGGACATGATGTACTATGTGCAGTACACCTGAATTTTAAGGACACTCTGTTCACAACAAAACCTGGTTATTTAATTTTCTCCTCTCACACTGTCACATGTTGAACTTTCCCTAATGTGGCACACATTTAGTGTATCACTAAACTTAAAATCACAGGAGCATATCAAGAAAATGGACAAGTGAATGGAAAATATCCCTCAAAGGAAAATGTGTATTTGAGAGTAGATAAGAGACCTGGCTGGGGGCAAATGAGGGGAAAAAATGAGTGTACAAATAATTGGATAAGTCTGCAGTTTCTTGAATAAATGAAGAAGAAGAAGAAAAAAGAAATATTTATTAAAACCAAATTGTTTAAAACTGTCTCAAACACTGAAATTCAGAGCATGGAAGTGTTCATGGGATGAACGACTCTTAAACCAGTCCTTAAAAATAATGACAAAATACATTAAAAAAGAGAATTCAAGGAACCTGTTAAGTTCTCTATCAAAAAGACATCTTCTCAATAAGAATGCATCTTGACCTTGACTGCAGTTACAATTCAGGCAGGGGAAATACTAGAAGGGGTCTAATATATTCAATTCCTTTCCGTCTCCACAAATCTCATTCTGCCATAGAACCCAGAGCAGTGGTGAGATACATCAGCTTTTCCTGCTCTCCATCTCCTGCAGTGGACAAATGAGCTGTACATGCTTGCCAAGATTAGTTCTTTCCAAAAAATTGTCCCTTCCTGAGTGTGTGGGTCACAGGAAAGCCAAGTAAGGATCTACCTAAGTGCTCAAAATTGTTGCTACACCCTCCCAGCAGTTTATTTCTCTGATTATTTGCCTGAGACATAACCCTCATACTGGGACACAATGTCCAAAACCTGCAAAAAGGGAGGAAAGGAAACACACTGGGAAAAAATCCTAAAGAGAGATGGAAGCTACAGACTAAGAACTTCTTTTCAGTGGAACTCTTTGATGAATGCAAAGGAGAGGGAAAGGGAGCAAACAATCATCTTTCAAATATGAATAATCAGACTAGTTCCTCATTTGCATATGGAATTGTGTTAGCCATTGCCTGTGCATGTGCCTAGTCTACATTTTAGAAGTGGGGTTTTTTAAAATTAACATATTCAGGATTTATACTGTTCTTCTATTCTACAATCATTTTGGCATCAGTGGAGTCCACGTGTACATGGCAGGTTACAGCTGACACAAGTTCAGCAGTTAAACTGTTGACTGTAAAGAAGGCCTTCTAGAAAGCAGAAGTAAGAAGGGTGACATCATCTTTTTGGAACTATAAGAGGCATTGCTCTTGGCTTTATAGCAGTTAAACACCTTAAAGATAAAAGCCAACTTAAAAAAAAATCTTCTAAAACCCAGCAATGTCAAAGAAATAAGAACTCCAGTTTAAAAAAAAAAAAAAGAAAGAAAAAAAAGCTGGATTCCATACTTCACCACTTTTTTATTCTCTTATTCACTCTCTTATTAATGAACATCCTGCCCTGGAGAGGGCACTCTGTGTCCACACTATGTTTTCTAGTTGCCTCATGAGCCACCTTTTAGTTTTAACCCAGATATGCCTGTGTTCCCAACAGGTTTCTCAGCCAGTGCACACCTTATGTAAAACATAAACATATTAAGAAAGGGAGCCATATGGGGCCATGCTCATCAGTTCAGTCTGACAGCAGTCAGACTCTACCAAGTCTTAAATGCTGCAAGTATGTTACACTATTAGTGTATTGTTTGATGTCTAAAATTCAAAATGTGTTAATTCTATAGTATTCTAATAACTGATAAGTAACACATCTTGTGACTATGGTATACTCAGAATAAATGCATAAAGTTAATTTTTAAACCCTGTGTGGATACACATGGATGGTAGTGCAACAGAAAATCGATTCTGCAAAAGTACTTGGAGGTCCAAATCCAAATTTTTACAGTAGTAAAGTATCAGTCAAATAAAACTGTTGGCATGGGGACAAAGGTAAGTAATACAAAAATTTATGCTTTCACCACAAAGAAGGCTACGTGTGTGCCAGTAGCTTCAGTGACATAGACTGAACCCAATTCATGCAGGACTTGCAGATATTAAGGTTGAAAATTAAGATTTTCCATCTTACACTCAGGCTTGTTTAAGTAGTAACAGATTCGACAACTCTTCATTTTCACAGGTGATAACCAGTTCATTCTTCCTATTAATATTTTAAGAAGCTCCATTTTTCTTAACCAGGTACAAGCCTAAGCCTTTTTTTCTTCTCCTCTTCCATTAAAAGTTCCCACTTCCTTAGGGGACTTGGCACACACTGTTCTCTCTTTACTCTTAGATGTTTGTCCTCAATCCTTCTACTAATGAGAACTTTTCTGACATCCTGCTGAACTCCTGGACCTTCAGCTCTTGGCTGAAAGGCAGAGATACACACATTCCTACTATATCCTTGAAGCAAGTATCTTTTTCCCCTCCCATTTATTCTGAGTCCAGGAACCTGTATTTTTCCTAACAAGTGCTGAGGTCCTGCTCAGTCCCAGACAATTAATTTACTGTAATAAAGCATTTGTAATAAAAGCTGCCCACTACCAGCATAACACCTAATTAATATTTGCCAACTGTAGCAAGCTCTCATTCTGTTAACAGCATGTTCTCTGAGAGCAATATAGATATTGTATGTGGAAAAGTAACATTTATCAAGTAATCTGGGAAAGGTATCTGATGGAATAGCTCCTGGGTACCCATTAAAAGCTTTACAATCAAAACTATCAATCCTTTGAAATCTTTAATTACTCTGAGGGGACCAAACAGTAAAGTTTAATAATGTAAATCTATATGGCAGAGAGGAATTCATAGCTGCTCATACATAATGCCATCAATACTGGCTGATAATTCATCCATATTGGCATTATTAAAAGATGAATGGAATCTTCCCTTTGGAAACCAATGGAGAGCTGGGAAGAGAGAGGTGGAAAGCAATAGGGAAGTGGTTTGGTTTTGAGATCAGACAACAGCTCACTGTAGCATTGCTTCTCCTCTTATCACGTACTGCCAGTTTAACACTTCAAAACTTAAATTTTAAGACCAAACAACAAACTTGGACAACAATCTTTTACTTCTAATAAGATTAATTTTTTTCTCATAACATAGCAACTCAGTTCAATATTGATGTTTCTAGAGAAGATGAAGTTTATTATTTGGTCATGAAAAAAATAACCTCAAAAAAGTTGGTTTTTTGAAACCATCATTTTAATCCACAATATATGCAATAACTTTTATGAAAATAAACTGTGATGATATATTTCATTCTTTCTAATACTGCAAGTTTTTTCTCTCTGTGTGATACAAAACTACATAGGAGGCTTTCTGCCACATGGCAGTTTTTAACGACTACAGGGTATCAAGTTTCAAACAATTATTTGAAAACCACTGTCTTGTCTCCACTAACCTCTATTCCCATTCTCTTACCTGTAATCAAGGCAGAATGATAATATCCACAGGATACAAAGGAAACAGGTTTTCCAATATCCACTTTACAGGGGACACTGACAGAGGCTTCATTGGCCAGGCCAATCTGACCTTCTGAGTTATCACCCCACACAAAGAGCTGCCCATCCTCTAAAATGAAGACACAAACAGTTAACAGATTTAAAACAAAAACTAATAAAAAGTTAATCTATTTATTGAAGAGTATTTCAGAAAGTCTCTATATGGTACTACTGAATGTCATGATCTCAAGGATATAAAATGGTAATTTAGCACAATGCAAAAAAGGAGTTGGAAATAAGAGGGTTTTCCTTAAGATTTTCAAAAGTGACCCAGAACACTTACACATCAACTGACATTAGGCCATAAATACCAACAGAAAAAGTACAATGTAAAAAACATTCCTTCAGAAAGAGGAAGACTGAGAGACACAATTCAGTTACCAGAGGTCAGTATGAAAATATTACAGTGAATTTAAGGCATCTTCTCATTTTTAGGTGCAAGTCATCCCTTTCTCATTCTTCCAGACTTATTCTCTGTTCTGACTTTGGTAGGGATCCCACTTATTCATGCCTTATCTTTCAGTTCTCCTCACAGCTGGTTATATTGACTCGCTTCATTTTGCTTTCCTTAAACTACAATAGTAGGTGTTCCAGGTTTATTAAGACCAGCTTCTATTGAAACAAAGACCAATGGCAACAGTAAAAATAAACAAACAAATCCAAAAAAGGCAGTGAACAACACAGAAAGTCGTCAGATTCTTCTAGAAGAGATAAGGTCTTCTCTCTGTATTTCTTATTGGTGGAAAATAAGTTGTGAATTAAAAAGTACCACCTACAGTGCAACTGAGGTGGTGTTAGGAGCTCAAATGATTCAAAATTGTCCTAAAAATCTAAAAATCTCAGGAGAATGTCAGCAATTGGCATAAAAAAGCCCCCCAAACCAAACAAGCAGGCTAGCATGTCTCTCAAGTTCTAAAATTACAGCCTCAATAACTTACCCTAAACAGGTACAGAAAAAATCTGCTCTACAGCAAGACTTGAAAATTGCATTACAGGATAATAAAGGACCACCCATCCAGTAGCTGGGAGTACTGTGACTATGTGGATTTCAGCACGTTGTGACATAAAATTGGTATAATTCTGCCACCCTAAAATTAGATGAGAGGTTCACCCCATTCTCCCAGCTGTGCAGCCTGTGCCAATGGACCACAATAGTTGCAGTAACAAGTGGAATTAGAGATGCTTAGTTTTCATAGGATTCATGTTTTGTAGCTCCTTTCCCTGGAAATAAATTGAAGGGGTTTTTTCCATTTTGAGAGTATTCATACTATTCCTCCTCTGTAAGTATTTCTACTGAACTTACACAAAAACTCTAAGAAGTCAGTGAGACACACACCCCTCACCAGACTGTTAAAATAGGCAGTTGTCTGCCAAAAAATTATTGTGGCTACCAAGGAAAGAAGACAGTGAGGATAGAAAATACAACCACATATGCAGATAGAATGATTGATTAAATGTTTTCCTGGAACCAGGTCGGACACATATAATTGGATTTTATTTGCAGTTGTTCTCACCAGTAACTGCTGCTGAAGTGTATGATCCAGCTGATAGTTGCTTGATCTTGTGCTGGTTGGCAAAAAAACTAATTAAATGAAATGTGGTCCTTTCCTCTGTGTCACCTAATCCCAATTGGCCTTCACTGTTACCTCCAGCAGCATAGACGTTTCCTTTTTCTGCATACAGAAAAGCACAGGCAATACACAGAAAGAAGAAACCAAAGCAAATAATTGAATTTTCAATGGAAAAAACATCACAAAAACGTTAGAGTCTATTGCTCTGAAACACTCTCCAGTTGAAATCAGCAGTGTCTGTTGTAGCTAGCAAGGTTTTCCTGCACACACTTGGAGCAGAACTTCCTAAAGGCCTTACATGTATTTAGACTGCATTTCTCATTATTCTGGACACTGATGTAAAAATAAATGTGACTAGAAGTTCTACAAGAGCTCTGATAAAGTGAGGATCAGAAGCTCTGGCAGCCAGGAGCAGCTCCTTCCACAAATAATGTGTATTTCAAGATAAAGAGGGAGGAAAAGGGGGCATGATGTCACACACAAGAAAAACTGAAGCTGTATTAGTACGTAAATTAAAGAAATTAATAACTTGATCGCTTTCAGTACTGTGAATGAAATATATTTCTAGTTAGATTTTTATTAGAAATATTTTACTTATTTTAATATTTAAATAACTTCCAATTTAATTAACCAGGGTTTTTTTAGAATCTTGAATTTAATGCTAATGGCAGATATCTTCAACTTTAGAGAACTTTAAGATTTAGATTTTTAATTTTAGTGTGTTTCACATCTTAGTGAAAGTGCTCATCTATGAAGAAACAGATGCAGCCTTTTATTAACACAAACCCAGACAGAAATGTGATAAATAAACTGACATATAATTTATAAATGGCCACAAATTATGTAGCCAGTGTGTACACCAAAGGTGACTGATATTTATCCTGTGCAGTCTTGCATACTCAATTGTTATTAATATGTTCTATTTTATTCTAACAATCTTATTTACAGTGTTCAGGGTCTTCACATATATAAACCTCCTAATAATCAAACAATCCTCTTTACAACATTACTGAAGGCTAAAGGATTGCAACCACAAACATGACTATTCCATTACATAAACTATAGAAGCATGACAAGAATCTTCATAAATTCTTTGTATACTGTGTCTCTACAAATTTATTTTTAAGTTTAAATTCACAATTTATTTATTTATGGCTTAATAAAGCAATTTGTCATTGAAATAGCAGATTTTGTTGTATAACCAAAAATGCAACAAAATTTGAAGACTTGTAAACATTCAGTTCTACTATATTTATTCAAATATATAACTTCACACTAATAAAGATTATTTATCAAAAGTAAATTTGAATACAGATGCATATAAAAATAACAATATATGTTTACAAGGCTTAAAGGAAATGTTCATAGTTGTTAACCATACCTCAAATGCCAGCAAGAATTTTTTCCATATATCTATTACTAGGAAACTACTATCTAACATTATTTTATAAATGCATTGGCTCAGAATAAATCAAATAATTCCAAAAAATTCCAAATTCTAAGAACTGGATGTCAAACTTCAAAGTTTTAGCAGCCTCATTTTCATTTATTTTTCCTTCCTCAACACTTCTGGGGTTCCTAATGTAATTTTGCATGAAAGCAAAGGAAGAAACATATCTTGAATATGTATGAAATAGAAGTTACATACCTGTGTAAACTAAAGTGTGGTTTCTTCCACAAACAGCAAGTTTTGGTTTTTCTGGTTTTAAAGCTATGAATTAAAACCAAAGAGAAGGGAAAGTTACAAACAAGCTGATAGCTGGTTCAACACCAAAATGTTCTATGCTCTAGAGGGAGCTGTGATTTCTTCTTTTCACATTTTTACCAACAGAATTAATACAAGATTCGTTGCCCATTCGAATCGCTGCACATGACTTATCAAATCAGTATTCCCCCAAGATAAGAAAATAGGTCAGACCTTAAATACTTAAAACACTCAAGTTAACTTGATGGTTGTTATTTCATCACAATGCCACAGTCCCTGGAATTTACCTTTTACAGGATATGCCTCGAAGAATATATTAAGTTGCAGTGTAAAATTAATAATTTAAGCTGTCTTCAGTTTTCAACAGCAGTACTGTTCTTAGTTCCCTCTTAAGACTTTTCCTATTATTGTAAATTTTTGGAAACCATACTATTCCTTCATCTTACCATCCCTACCACCCTTCATATTGTGCTCACATCCCTTTGCTGCTCTGCTCTCATCACTTCCTGATCACAGACATCACTGGCCAAGGGCAGCCCTACCTGGACTGGTGCCTACATTTTTTGCATGTGTCATCCTGTCTCAATTTCATCTGAGTTACCACCAATGAGAGTGCCATGGCATGCATTTCTCTGCAGCCTGGTCACTTTGAAAGACTGGGAATGTATGTGAGTGGAGTCAGGAGATATTTTGGTGGGAAAGAGCAAATACAGAGGTTCCTCTTCTCCTATGACAAATGCACTCCATTTCAGAAATAGAGAGGAAAAATATCTCCCTGACTTTTCCATCCTTGCTCCAGTTACTGTTCATTGTCAACAAACTATCTTCTCTCAGTCCATGTACCCTATACAGTGCTTTAAACCAGGATTATTTTTACATAATAAATATTTAATTGCTTTTCCACTCCACTAGTCCACAACAAAGCCAATGACAATGATCCCTTTCACAAACCCTTTTTCAGCCCTTCCAGATCAACTTTCATCAGCTCTTTAGCATCCAGATTAAGGTCCCATCTACCATGTCACCAAACAAATCTATCAATTTAAGCATGAACTGCCCCTGGTCTGTCACACAGACACAAACTTAATTTGTCCAAATTCAGGTTCCTGTCTCTTCTATCCAACACTTACCAGTACCATCAGGCTGGAACCATAACATTTCCAATAGTGGCTTCTTCCTACAATCTTTATATCCCAACGCTCTCCAAATTCAGAGATGATCTTGATCAGCTCTTCAGAAGCCTGTGCTCCCTAAACTTCCTCCCACTTAGGCTAACCAACGGTATGTTGTGAGACATGCTATATTTACAATGTTGCTGGTGATTTTTCACAACCAATTTCATTAATCTCTGACCAAGTCCCAGAAAATATTTTCTCAGAAAACATACAGACACAAGCATTTGGCTCCAAGAAGAAACTGAAAAGTGTCCTGCAACCCCATTTCCAAAGCCAAGTGATGACCAAAAGCTAGTGAGAAAAGCTCCAGGAATTCCTCCTGGTGTCTACTGCCAAGAAAAAAAAGACACTCCATTGTGACTTTTTTCAATGGACACCAAATCTGGTTTGAATTGTTGTCATCTTCTCTCCGTCTTTTATTCTCCATTGCAATTCAACAGCAAACCCAAAACTTGAAACCAAATCTATTTAAGCCAAGGTAAGAATCAATCTCTCACATGGCTGACAGAAGATGTGTACCTGAGAGTAGCTGCATTCTGAGTCTGAAGAGAGATGGAGGCAGGAGCAAATAAAGGACAGTAGAATAAACTAAATCAGGACGAACAGAGTTTGAACAAGCAGGATAATTTGTTTTTAACAATAAGATAACAGATCGATCTGCTGGCAGAAGGAGTGAAGATAAACATTTAAGAGTGAAAAGAAATGTGTTAATGGGATAGATCTGACTTGACATAAGTAAAGGGACAGAGAAAAGTATTGACTTAGCTTTGTTTGACAAGATAAAAACAGCTAGAAAAGACCAAGAAGATCACAGAGCAATGAAAACATATTTTCCAACATGTAAGAATTTATTTTACCACTGCATAAAAATGTATTAACATTTATGCCCCCTTGGGCATTTCTTATACTTGTTAAAAATGTAGCAGTACTTGTGAAAAGTTTCTGATAGTTTTTTTTTAATTTACAAAGTTGCTAAGAAAGTAGTGACACAGAGGTTACACAATGCTATTGGAACTCTGGTTTCTAACACATAGACAATGCAGTGATAAGCATCTGATCATAGTCTGCAGTAACAAATGAATAGGCAAATACTACATTAAGTCAGAGCCCTCAAAAATTACAGGATTCTACATATCTGAAGAAATCCTCAGATGTAAAAGGACTCAGAATCCAAAGTAATGGAAAATCAATAAGGGATCCCTTCATGAGCTGCCTTCATGGTCTTCTGCAGTAAGGTGCACACGTGATGAATAAAGAATCAGTTATTTGAGAATTGCATCCTATGAAGCACCTTTTTGCAAAGGTCTCCTTACAAAAAGATGAGGAAAAAAAATAGAAAAAGAAAGAAAAATCACACAAACCTTTAACACACGTTGGCTTGCTGACAGTGCTCTTTGATCCCAGTCCTAACTGGCCCCAGTCGTTACTGCCAAACATGTATAGTTTACCTTTCCCTGAAAAAAAATCACAGACAGAATCCATACACGTGTTTGAGTATCTCATTCAAGACAGGATGGTCATTCACTCACAATGAACTTATTACTTCTTTTTTAAAGTAAGGTTTAAGTTTAGGCAACTTGATACGTAAGCGTAAATAGTAATTAATATCCTTGTGATTTTACAGTTCAAAAACAAGAATTGTATTGTTTAAGTAAAAAACCCCCAGCCAGAAGAAGAAACATCCTCATCTTTAATTACAGCATGGCTGAAGTGCTCTTCAGAAAACAAGATGTACTCTTGGGCAGCCCTGCAATTCAGAAACCACAGTATCTATAAACCCCCTTATAAAATAACAGCATATCTAACTGAGCACCTACATCTTTTACCCCAAAGACACAAATGAATAATGCAGCTATTTAATAAATACAAGTATAGATTTGTAATATTTGGCTTATTTGACTGTTTAGGGTGGAATATTTCTTTTACTGCTAAATGTCTTCTCTTAAAATGATTTAAAAATATGCATTTCTATAAAACATAGTTTCTGATAAATTTTCAGGAACTGTATTAATTTTTTATTCTGCAGATAAAGACAGAATGCATAAATCTACCATGCAGTCAGAGAGTTTTGAAAATTTAAATGAAAACAGTAGGTTACAAAGTTCAACAGGGACAATGCTAGAATCACCTTTCAGAAATTCCTCTGATGTGTCATTGGACTTGCATGTTTGACCATTGCAAACAATGAACTGTTATAATTCTGAACAATCAGTGCTTTTTCTGAGGATGGTATATGAACAGATGAGAATTTTGTCATCTGAGATGAAAATCGGCCAAAACTGACTACTGACAATACCTTAAAATGAACTCATTTAATTTTTTTAAACTATCACATCTTGTAAAGCTGTGAAGTTCCCACTAGAAAAGAAAACTCTTGTTCCAACAGAAATCTTTGCAAAACAATAGAAACTGATTTATCAAAAAAATCCACAACAAAACAACATCATCTCTTCAAAACCACATCCTTTTACAACAACTAAAAGGATTTTGTTTACTTCTGAAGGTGTGCAGAGCTTTGTGCATTAGACTCCATCATAATGTTGTCACCCTAAACAGAAATCTGGTCATTGAGCTTGTCACTCTCATCATCTACAATTAGCACAACCACAGTCTATAATAGCAATTCCATATAATGATGTCAAAATCATACGGCTGTTCCCAGTGAAGGTTCTGATTGTGATTTACGGAGACTTTGAAATACGATATTGCAATGTTTTAAATATTACCAAAAAAATCCTATTCTAATAAAAATATCCATTCATTTTCTCAAGTACAACCACATAGTTAAAAAGAAAAAAAAACAGACCAACGCTTAACTATAACTGGTATCTAAAATCCCGATCAAATTGTTAGATTTTACAATTCTAGGCATGGAGGACTATGTGTCAATATTTTGTGTTTCCAAGAAAGCTGGAAGGGAAGAAAGACAGAGGTCAAGTT
This sequence comes from Pycnonotus jocosus, assembly GCA_013400435.1. NCBI lineage: Eukaryota > Metazoa > Chordata > Aves > Passeriformes > Pycnonotidae > Pycnonotus > Pycnonotus jocosus. The sequence goes on along the minus strand of VWYP01020109.1, from coordinate 168,077 downwards.
CATGCTGACAGTGTTCTACTAACAGCATTTATATCTCCATCCTAATTTGGGTAATGCAATCATGTCAAACACATGCAGAGCTGTCTCTGACAGCAAACACACCTTAACAGAAAGGATTTTTATCAGCAAATGACATCTATCCTATATTGGAATGGCTTCCTTGTATCCTTGCTTTACACTTTTCAACTGCTTTTGTTAAGACAGCAGTACTTCTGTAGGAGTATGATGCCAAGCTGCCCTAATTCAATTTAAGCACATTCTCTTTTATCCATGCAAAATTCAAACAAGGTCATGCTTTTCATCCTATAATCTGCTGGGGTTTTATCAGTCTTTAAATTCTCAGGCATTGCTTTGTAAGTCAAGGAGCTTAATAGATGAGAGGATTTTTTTCACATTCTTTTACAACTGAGTGACAGCCTTTTAGAATTTCAGGTTTCCTAGGAGTACAGCAGAAAATAAAAAATCTGGGAAGCAGTTAATTTAGAAAGAGAATGAGAATCAACAGTCACTACAGAGGAACCTAAACAAATGCTTGTAATGAAGTAATGTTTCTTGGTCAGTACAGCAAATCAAGTTTCAGAAGAGACAAGATTCAGTCTAAGCTGGCCAAGGAATCCAATATAATTTTGCATGCAAAAGGCACAATTTTCATAACTGCATACTGAGATATCCCAGCCATCACACAGATGCACTGAATCCAACAGCAGACAAATAGGCAAGGATCAAATTTCAAAATTTTGTAAACTCGAATTGCTCTTGGGTTTTCAGTGCTGTCATCCAGATTGTCATTCCTGCATTCTGCCAGGTGGAATGGCTGGCAAAAGACAGGTCCAGCAGGGTAAAGACTATGACTCTGGGCAGGAAGGAAACAACAGGATATAATGAAAACATCTACTCAGACTGCTTTGGTAATGAAAACACACTTCCAACAGCAGTCTCCACCTTTATCCTGATGCAAAACTGGAGTATTTCTGCAAGTATGTGTTCATTAGCAGGTACACCAGCAGATGTTTCACCAACAGCAATTCAGGGCTACCAAGGAAGCCACAAGACACTTTCACACTTCCATGTGTAGTGACAGAGGTTTTGTGGGACATATTAGTAAGAGATTGTCTCCCACCTCATTTCTCATGAATAGTTGCTATCACAACTGTGATTCCTGGCAACCCCATCAGTCATGTGCACTTCTGGTTCATGAGCACTTCTGGTTCATGAAATGCTTTTAAAAGCATTTCTTGGGCAGATGAGAAATACCAGCTGAAATCCCATATGTTTTGTCATGGCAGGCAGCCAAATACTCTAATCACCTATGTTTAAAGGTATGTTTTCCATATTCCCCCCTTTTCTTTTTAAATTATATGAGTGTGGGAGAGAAATAAGATGGGGAAGCAATGTAAAGACCTTGAATATTTACTACAAGATCATTCTGAGAAACTGTATCTGAATAAAACATAAAAGGTAGTATTTTGTAGAGTAGCAAATACCAAGGCACCATGATTATTTTTTAAATTATTTTTATTTGAGCTATTTAGTGAATAAATTATGTTAACAGTTGATTTAAAACTAATATAGAAGTCAAACAGATCCCAGAGAAATAGGAGTGGCATGAGTTTTCTTAGACAAGTCGTGATATTCTCAGAAACTTTATTGAGCAACAAGAACAGTCACACTTAGGACATTTAGCATAACACAAGCAAAACCAGCACAGTACAGTGCTTGCTCATATACATTAACATAAATGTGTGCTAATCTCTCTCATCCTCTGCTTGCAGTTCATGCAAAAGACACTGCCATATTCTGATGACCTACTGCTAAGCAGAAAGCATAGTGGTCATAAAATATTGGTGACAAAACACCTGGAGAGATTCCAAGGTCTCTTTGTTGAATGTTTAATGCCTTACAAAACTGAAATTATGAGTATACTATCTTCTTGTGGTTACATGTGCACCTCTTTTCACTCTCACTTTTACAATTGATACTTCTTTCTTTCCTTCTGCCTTCTTGTGTTGGGGGCTTCAATTTTCACCAGAGCACTGAGTTCAGAAAAGGTGTCTTCATTCATCAGGATTTTCCCCCTTGTGGACAGGATCGGTCTCTTTGATTAAAAGTGGTTAAGCTGCCTAGAATACTCTAATCAAGGCAAGTAAACAATAAGAGAGCTGTTAACTTTAAGAGTTTTGTAGGAAAGAAAATTTAATACACAGGCATTGGAAGGAGGTTCTTAAAAGTATGCATATTCATACTTCTTCACACCAGCTCCCACGAGGATGAATTAATTTCTTTCCAAAGCCTGCAGTTATAGAAGATGCAGGAAGTGGACTATCACTATTCTTGGGCCAAAAACCACAGAAATGAGGCAAGAACCACTATGAAACATGCTACAAGTGATGCTGGAATAAATATTGCTCATGACTGCATTGAAGACCTAAAGAAGACCACTGCTTTAAAAAATTCCTGCTTGGACATTTTAATCAAGGTTATGCCAATGGCAGACAAACACAAATTTCAATCCCAAACTTCCTTTCCGGAGAAGAAAACATTTCTTCAACTAGTTCAGCAAGCCAGCTTAAAGTCAGCAAGTATCTATCACTGGTCCCTTCAATTCCAACATGCAGCCACAGCATGTAAACAAAATTTTGGACTCCTAAATCCTGACCTAGAAAGGCAAAGGATGGAGTGTTTTATATTTACTTTGCACTTGTCTTTATAGAAATCATATGGGAATATGGATGCTGAAAGATGAAAGAAGTATTTGAAAGGTCCTGATTTTTTTTTTTTTTTTGTGAATGCTAAAATTCAGTTCTTGTACATTTTCTTTCTTAGTATTCAGGCAGATTTGGTGCTAGATGTAGCCATCTCTCCTGCCCAATTCCAGCATTAAGGAATGATTTGTATCAGTTTGGGTGATTGTTTTATTTACAATTGTTGAGCCATGCCAAGCATAAAACTGATATATTTTTAAATTTTAATCTACCTCATATTCCCACTGTCCCCTATATATATATCTCCCACTCCCTCTTTCAAGGTGTGGGAAAAAAAAAGGAGGGGGGAAATTTTGTGACCCATAAATAAAGACTAAAAGTAAAATGAAGCATGCATTAACACACACCTGCTTGAAATATTCTCCTCTCTCAGTGATGCTTATCTTTTATCTCTTCCAGGTCAGGTTCAGCTGAAGAAGCTCCTGGGTTCTCACAAGCTCTGTACCCTTCTCAGTAAACTCATTATCAGCATGCACTTCTGGAACATTTATTCCAGGTGTTATTGCAGCTCAGGGTCATTCCCAAGGACTTAATTCCACTATATCATCCAATTCCATCTAACTGCAGAAATGTGAGGTGCACATGGGCATGCACTGGTGTGAAGAACAAATGAGGGGGAAGAGCTTTTTCTTTCCCTTCTTCACTTTTTTTTTGTAAGACTCTTGCAGTTTCTCTACCTTTGCTTGTTGTTGATCCACAATTTACCCTCACTTTTGTCTGTACTTTACAATGACCCAGAAAACCTTTTGCCACCAAAGAAGTCCTTTTCTTGTGGTTCTTCTACAGCTCCTTGATGGCAAAAACTTTGAGGAAATAAAGATCTGATCATCTAGAAGCCTCCCTGGTGATGCATCTGCCCACCACAACAGCTAAGACAAGCTACAGAGACATTTCTGAAACAAGCTACATATACTAAAATAATGGAAAGGGGAAATGGTGCTGCATGAAGATCTCTGCAAGATGACTTCTTCCAAATCTTTATCTAAGTGGTCACTATTAGAGTGATGTGGGAATTAGGGTATTGTTGCTGATTGGGGTTAACAGTACCGGCCCAGGCACTTGCTGGGAGGCAATTTAAATCAACTGGTTTAAACACAGTACTATACCTGTGGTACTTCAAGCTGGGGTGGGCATATAAAAATAAATGTAAAAAGAAAACCTAAAAGAAAAATGCCACAGTGCCCCAGGTTACATCTGGATTAATTTAACAGGTAATTAAATATCATTGGTTCAATCCAAGAAAAAGTGTCAAGCCTTGTTCAAAATAAACTATTAATGTATAATTCATCTTCTGTGAAGTTAGGCTTGAAAAATTCATCATGTAATTTCACCTCAGGGTGTTCCGCAGCCCATGAAATCTATAGTCTTTTTTATCTTGCCTGGAATAGTTCTTTCTAAAAATTCAGCATCTTCAATGTTGCTTGTGAACATTGCAAGAAACCCTCAGGAAGTTATTTAATAAGCAATGACCAATTGGATATTGATGAGCAATAACTACATTCCAATTTAAAAAGTCCTGAAAATACACATATATTTTTTTCAACAACCAAATCTTATTATCTGTCAGCAGTTGACTGTCAATAAAATTGTCACGCATGCTTATCCACAGAAGAGTAGTCCATTCCATGTAAAATAAAATGAACAAATTCTTTAATAAGTATTGTTTCCATCACTTCAAAGAAAAGAAAAAAAATCAATAATACTCCCTCTATGACACCAGAGTTTCTTTGAATACTTTTTCCAGTTATTTCTGATTTTTGTAGGATTTTCTAAAATCCTTTATTGAGTTGCTCTTTCAAGGGCTATTGTCATCTGACAGTAATTCCAATCTTCATTTGAGAGACACAATTGTATTTATTTCAAGGAGATTTCTAGTGAACTTAAGGTGTTCAGCAGTTACTGTTACTTCCATGATACAATATATGTAACATATTAAACATTGTCAGATTCAGGAGAAACATTCAGCCTGAACTAAGTTATGCTTAGCTTAAAACCCGTCATACTCAGTTGTTACAAACTTCCTCCAGACAGTTTTTGGGCATGTCCTGTGAAAACCCTGAGTGACCTCGCACTAACTCCAAAGGCATCCAACAGTTCCCACAAAGCAGTCCTCTCCCCTCTCCCCAACCTTAATTAAATATCATTATTATTATTACCCATTATTATTACCTTATTAGTATTACCTCATGATGTAAGTAAGATTCCTAACTTTCAAAAGTGTCCAAATATATCACCTTTTATCATATAGGTCAGGCTCACTACAAGAAAGACATTGAGGGGCTGGAATGTGTCCACAGAAGGGTCTAGAGCACAGGTCCTATCAGGGAAGCCGTGAGAGAAAAATAGGCTCAGAGAAGACCTTATCACCCTATAACTTCCTGAAAGGAGGTTGTAGCCAGCTGGGTGTCAGCCTCTTCTCCCAGGTAACAAGCAAGAGGAGGAGAGGAAATGGGCTCAAGCTGTGCCAGGGAAGGTTTAGACCAGAGATTGGGAAAAATTTCTTCGTGGAACACAATGCCCAGGGAAGTGGCTGAGTCAGCATCTCTGGAGATGTTTAAAAGATGTACAGATGTGGCACTTGGGGACATAGTTTGGTGGTGGACTTGGTGGTGCTGGGTTAATGGTTGGACCTGATAATCTTAAAGGTCTCTTCCAACCTAAACAATTCCAATTCTATATCCTCCATTTCCAATACTGACCTGTAATAATAGCTGTATGTTCATCTCCACATGATATAAGTACAGGCTTGTCATTTTTGAACCAGAACTTGCTAGGAACATCTTCTCCAAATTTGCTTTTCCCAAATGTGAAAACAGCACCTGATTCTGAAACACAAAAGGATAACGTCAATTTTAGTGAAAGCAAATTTTGCCTCACATACTTTGAAACAGACATGTTCACATGTTCTATCAATTCACATTTTATTTGGCACAATTTATTTTATTATTTCTCTTCTTTCTTCTCTCAGCCTTCAAAACATGGGTTGGCAAAACTCTCATTTTGCCTGAACAGGAGGAAGAACTTCTTTCCTGTGTGAGTGGCAGAGCACTGGAACAGGCTGCCCAGAGCAGCTGTGGAGTCTCCATCTCTGGAGACATTCAAAACCTGCCTGCACACAGCCCTGTGCAACCTCCTCTGGGTGAACCTGCTTTAGCAAGGGGGTTGGATTAGATGGCCTCCAGAGGTTTCTTCCAAGCCCAGCCATTCTCTGATTCAGTGATAAGACCATGATCTAAAAAATCCAAACAAAACCACCTCAAAATAAAGTAGCTGTTCAGGCTTTGTAGTCTGCCTGGTTTTCTCAATTATTCACACTTTCAAAAGTGTTAGCAATGTTGTTTCAAAACACAGAAAGTTAACTATTTTTTCAGCTTTTGGTTAGGCATGTGGTTTGACAGAAAATACTAATCCTACAGAAAAATAAATGAACTTACAAGTTAAATAATTTGTCAAAATCCTTGCAGACAATGTCAGCTCAGATACAAAGGCTCAATTAGACGCTCTACTTTAAAATGTCAAAGCCTGTCCTATTGACATAGATTTTTTAAAAAACAAAACCAAGAATAAACCAAACCTTTTCCTTGTGAATTTTGTTAGCATGCAACAAATGTCAGGAAATACACACAGTAACAGCAGACTATTTCTGAAAATTACATTGAGACATCTTAGTGCACTTACTTTCAATGAAAACAATCTCATCAACAACAGGCACCCGAGCTCCAAAGCCTAAAAGTTCTTTCTTAAACTGTATATTTGATTTTCATTTAAAATAATTATTTAATACAAAAGCTTCCCCTGTTTCCAAAGACATTATTTTATGTATCAGATGGAGCAGACATTTATAAATTGTACTTATTACCTCACTAGATGTGTTTTTCACTTTCACTTGCTCAACAAGCTTTATGCAGACAACTTAAGCCTTTTTAAAGAAAGAGTTGAGTTTTTCCTTATTTTACCTAGACACACTTACAACTACAGACATGGTAAACAGCATCTGAAAACTCTGTTTAAAGTTTTCATCTCCAGGTGGACAGCCATGAACTTCTGAACTTTCTTAGCGATCTCTTTGGCACGTAGAGAGCTCTGTGGTTCATTTATTTTCCCTTCAGATGGGTTAAAATAAAAACATTTTATGTTCCTCATTTAATGTATACATAAAGCCGATGAATTTCCCAATGTCTTTTGTATCTCATTCATTTGACTAAACCACATTTCACAACTGGACACAACTCCTGTGCCCGGTTCTGGGCTCCTCAGTACAAGTGAGACATGGAGCTCACAAAGCGGGTCCAGGGGGGACAACAAGGATGATTGGGGACTGGAGCATCTCTCTTTTGAGGAAACGCTGAGGGATTTCGGCCTGTTCTCTAGAGGAGATGGCTTACAGGGAACTTTACTAATGTGTGTAAGTATTTAAACCCAGGGGGTGCCAAGACGAGGAAGCCAGGCTCCGCTCGGTGATGCTGAGCAATAGGGCAAGAGGCAACGGGCAGAAACTGATGCTCGGGAAGTTCCAGCTGAGCAAGAGGAAGAAATTCTTTCCTGTGCAGTGTGCATAGTGTGGAGTTTCCCTCACTGGACATACCCCAGAACCGTCTGGACACAATCCTGTGCCATGTGCTGTGGGATGACCCTGCTCTAGCAGGCAGGTGGGTCCAGATAACCCTCGGCGGTCCCTTCCAGCCTGACCCATTCTGTGCTTCAGCGCTGCCATCAGTTCGGAAACCAAATCCCATCAACTCGGTAGATTAAACCTCACAGGACATACACGAGGCGTTTGTTGTCCCAGCAACGAGCAAACGTTTGAACATTACCCTGGGCCAAACCGCGACACAAACTAACCATTAATGCTCAGAATTAATCGCGCCCCCCACCAGTGCCCGGCGCTGCCCCTGCCCCCGCCGCTGCCGGGGCTGCCCCGTCCCAGCTCGGACGGCTCGGACGCGTCTCTCCCCAGACGCCGCAAGGCGCCGGCCCGGCGCGGGGCCCGCAGCCGGAGAGAGCTGGTGGAGACCTGCGGGGGTGAGGCGGGCAGGGGCCGGCACAGGCAGCCGCACTTTCCCCCCGGGTGCCCAGAGCAGCGGCCGCACTCACCGGGCACGGGCAGCTCGGTCCCCGCGGCGGGCGCGGCCAT
>VWYP01020109.1:131922-159933 GCA_013400435.1 Pycnonotus jocosus | reverse complement strand
CGGTACGAGGGGTGAGGGGAAAGGATCACAGGAACGATGGGCTGTGCTGGACGGGGGAACGGCCCCGGTACGAGGGGTGAGGGGAAAGGATCACAGGAACGATGGGCTGTGCTGGATAGGAGAACGGCCCCGGTACGAGGGGTGAGGGGAAGGGATCACAGGATGGGCCGTGCTGGAAACGACCTCGTGGGTCACCGGGTACAACCTACGGTCAGTGCCACCATGGCACTCAATGCCACATCCAGTCTTTCCTGAAACCTCCAGGGACAGTGGCTTCATCACCTCCCTGGGCAGCCGGCAGTGGGGCGGCACCGGGCCTGGCACAGCGCCCTGAGCTCTCGGGGAAAGCTTCTCTATAAAATCGACCCCCACAGTGCCCCGATGGTGCCCCTGAGGACCCCAAAGCTCTTGTTGGCCAGATTGATACTGGACCCACGACTGATGATCTCCTTTTCTCTCTCTTCCCACCTTTTTTTTTAAATTATTCTTTTATTTCTCTTGCTACTAGGAGATAAGGAGCTAGCTTATACCAATTTACATGCCACGTGTTAAATTTACTAATAAAACTTTATAAGTTTTTTTTGGACCCTCCGGCATTTTCTGTTCCTTTTCAGCTGCAGGCATCTGTAAACCTTGGGTGCTCCCTTCCTCTTGGGTCACACCTGCTCACAGGACCTTGCTATGGAATTGGTCCTTGTGGGAATTGGGATCAGGCAGCCTCTCTACAGGTGTGTGGTGGACTGGCCTTCACTGGACACCAGGTGTCCACCAAGCCACTTCATCTCTACCCGTCCTCAGGTGGACAGAGGAGAGAAAATAGGACAGGAAGCATAGGCTGAGAGAAGGCAATTTACTAAAGCAAAAATGAAAGGTTGTATACACAAAAGCAAAGCAAAAAACCATTTTTTTTTCTCTTCTTCCCATCAGCAAGTGATGTCCAGCCAATTACCAAGAAGCAGGACTTAAGCACCTCATCTTTGCTCCAGAAGGCACATTTTGTAAAATAATGAAGGTTCCCTCTTCTTCCTCCTTTCCTTAGCTTTTGTATCTCAGCTGTCATCATATGATATAAATATGATATTTGGTTAATTTGGGTCAGCTGTCCCAGCTATGTCCTCTCCCAAGATCTCCACCCTCAACCTACTGAGAGGGGGTGGGAAGTTGGAGAGACAGCGTTGGTGCTGTGCCAGCACTGCTCAGCAGTACCCAAAAATCTTGGTGTGGTATCAACACCTTTCTGGCTACCAATGCAGAGCCCAGCACTGTGAAGGCTTCTATGGGAAAATGGACTCAGCTCAGCCAGACCTGGCACAAGGTGTGACCTGACAAAGAGGCTTTGGCACTGTCCCCACCCTGTGAGGCTGCAGGATGAGACTGGAGGCCTTGGCACCTCAACCACGTTTTTTTCATTTGCTGTCTTTTCTCCTGGATGTCACTAATGACACATGCTCAGCCCCCAGGGGCTGGGCTTATAGGTCATGGGAGTCATCTGCCAGAGGACAACCAGGAGGAAAACCATGGCCTGGGTTTCTTCTCTTTCTTCTCTTTCTTCTCTTTCTTCTCTTTCTTCTCTTTCTTCTCTTTCTTCTCTTTCCCCTCTTTCTTCTCTTTTTTTTTTTTCTTTGGTTTTTTTTTCTTCTTCTTTTTCTCCTCTTTGTTCTTTTTCTTATCTTTTTTCTCTTTCTTCTCTTTCTTCTCTTTCTTCTCTTTCTTCTCTTTCTTCTCTTTCTTCTCTTCCACTCCCTTACTATTAATTTCTCTTGGATTTTACTTCTGTTTGACATTTCCCCTGACAACTGATTTATTTCCCAAGCATCTCAGGGGTCCTGAACAAATCCCACCAGGAGCTATCACCCTCCATGACTTTTTCACAGCTGTGTATCTTTCCCAGGGAGTCAAACTTTTTCTCTGCATGTTTTAATTATAAGTTCCTTGCATTGTAATTTCAATGTATCACCCTCTCTGGCAGATATGCCATCACCTTGATTTACACTAGTGCGTCTCTCCTTACAGGGAGGAGGAAATGAGAAAGTAACGGTCATATTTCAAAACCACCTACAGTGCAGGTGGCATAAAACCTTAACTGACAATTATATTTGAAGGTACAAACTTAAATGAAATCACTTTAGTATTTAGCAATTGACCTTACTTCAGATTATACGGTAAGGAGTTTAGCCTAAGGAGGTAGGCAGGCTGCAGTATTTCGCTTTCTGAGCCCCACACTGTTTAACACTACCACAGCATAATCGAAAACTTGGTTTAAAAAAAAGAAAGAAACACAAATCCCATAAAAATGTAGGTTTCTTTAATGCAGACTACTTCTTTATTTTCAGGTCCCCAAAAGCATGAATTAGTCTTTGTGCCCTGCCCAGTTCCATACCTGTGGGCCCAGAACCCTCTTTTTGGCTCAACTCAGGGCCAGCAGTCCTTGCCTGGGCTGTGCTAGAGCCCCCATGGCCACAGTCCCATCCCCAGGGGGGCCACCCTGCTCATGCTGATCTTGCAAGTTTTCTTTTGCCTTTTTCTATCAGCACATGCTCCTGTACAAATATTTAACATGAAATAGCTGCCAAATAGTATTGACACAGGTATCATACAACATGATGAGCCCACACAAACTGCGAGTGGTGCAAGGGCCCTGGGAGAAATCTGTATCTGCAAGGTTTGACCAAAGAAAAGGTTCAGGGTCAGCCCCAGGCTGGTCCAGTCCCAGGCTGGAACAACCAAAACAAGGACCTTGGTTCAGCTCACTCTGCTTCCTACACCTTCCTTACTCATAACTTTATTTGTGGGTTAAGAGAACTCTTAATGCAAATAGAAGATGCTGTTTAATGGGAGGAATTTCATCAGCATTGCAAAACAAGCACGGACCAGCAAGCAGCTGCTGAGACAGTTTTGGTGAGCTTATCCTTAAATTTTGTCTGGTGTGTGGTGTTTGGTCAGAAACCTGGAGTCAAAAGCAGTGGAATCCTGTGAAGGACTGTTTTAGAGAAGGCTCTGTGGGAAGGTTTCCCTGCAATTTTAGTGTCCTTTTACCTCACAAGGCAGCCAGCTCTGTGACTTCAGGAGCCTGGAGATTTATGTTTTTAGTGTTTGTGGAACATCATTAATTTGTTCTGTGGGATTTAGCTGCAAAATCAGGAAGGAATATTTATTCTTGAGGTTGGTGTATGCTGCAGGTACTGTAACCAGTAAATAACAATCTGAATAAAGTACGGGTAATCTTTCTGCATTTAGACATATATCGTGGCCAATTTGGGTGGGGAATTCTCTCCTTGAAGCTGCAGAGTGAATCTCTGCCCCATTATTTTGTGTCTCTGTATACCCTGGAGGCGTGCAGGAAAAGCATGATGGGGTGGGAGATTCAAAGTCAAGAAGGCAAATCTGCCTCTGTGACCTGGCTTTGGGTTCTTTCTGGACCCACACAGCAGCGCCTGTCCCCCCTGATTTCAGGAAAGTACGACAGTGTTTCACTAAACTGCTTCTCAGGTTTGTCACATCTCCAAAAGCAGGTTAAAATTTTAGAGCTGAAACTTAATTCCCTGTTTTCTCATGGTTTTAGGTCAGCTTCAATAAGAATAGAATTAACACTTGTTACATAACTGGTGATTAGTTCTAGAAAACAATATGCAGAAATTTCACATTCACAGGAATCCTAATATGCAATAAGCAATTTTTCTTTGTAATTTCTACATTACATCATATGGAAACCAAATGTTTTCCAAGTTCTGTGATTTATTTGCTAGTTTTAGAGCAGTCCTAAAAGCTGGGTGGTAATTTTTTAATGAATTTTAGATTTTTACTGCAGCCAATTGGGAAATTTCTGCAGTTAACAGAGGTGATGGAAAAGCAAGTTTGGAAAACAACTGTAGTAAAGCTGGTTTCCTGAGGAAATAATCCAATTTGTTATGTTCCACGCACAACATTGTTATTTTTGGTGGGTTTTTTAACATTGTAGCATAACATTGGCATAAGCTATCACCACTGCCTGTGGGTATTACCAGCTAAGCACACCGTGTTGGATCCTGCAGGATAACCTAATGTCTGTGAGTCTGTGCTAATAGTCCAAAGTTATGCTGACCCTGCTCAGAAAGGAAGAAGCCAAAACTGCTTGACCTTGCAATTCTGCCTGTTACATTTTAACTTTGGTATGTTGTCTCATACTCCTTCTCTGGAATTAATTTTTCCATTTCTGCCCCTCTTTCAGATAGGGATAACAGGGAAGGGAGCAAATTTCTTGGAGGTCATAGCAATAAAACAGAATCTTTAAGAGGTCAGGAGCAGATCTCTAATCCAACTTTCTGCTTGCAGCCTGTCAAACACCATATGAGAGCAGCTATGCCTTTGCTTAGCCACATCTTGAAAATATTTAAGGATGGTAATTCTGAATCCTCTCTGGGTAACCAATTTAAATGCTTCTCTATCTGCCAGTGGAGAAATTAGTGGTGAATATTTCTCAGTCTACTTCTCAATTATGCCAGATGGTGAAACAAGACCAATGAACAGAAGCTGTTGTTTGGCAAATTGAGATTAGTTAATCTCTAAATCCCTGGAAGGAACTGCAGGCTGAAATGAGAAAAACAAGGAGCAGCCCCAAAGCTGTTCTGGAAACAAGGAGGCAAAGGAGAGGAGGGAGCAGCAAGAAATTGCATAGATTTGAAAGCAGGACAAGTTTGGTTTTTTCCCCACAAACATGTTAAAAAAGCAAATCCCTGTTCTGAAATCTTAAAGTAATTTAAAAAGGTCACAGTTATAAAACTGTTTTCCTTCAGAATATGCGCAGTGAAAATTAAACCCAATCCCATGATTACAAACTGAGTGTCTTGGTATTCAAGAGTGGATTTCAGCAGCTTGTCTTGGTGGGCTGTTTTTCATGGTGTGGTAGAAACTACCTAACCCATGAATGCCCATACACTTGCCTCCATTTTCTTCTTCCCTCTGCTTTGAGCTGGGAATGTGCTTGAAAATGTCCAGGAGAAAAACATTTGGTGTCTGCTCTGGAAGCCCACACAGCTCTGAGACCTTGTCACCGCACCTGCACAGCTCCCTTGCGAGGCACAGCAGAAACAGCACCCGGTGTGGCTCAGTAATTCCCTTCCGTGATCCATGGCACACACTGCCATGGCCTGGAATTCCAGTTTCCAGCATGGAAAAGATGTTCCTGCCCTTTAAGATAGAGTTCTGAAAGGGCTGAAACCCAAGCAGAACAAGATCTTACAATGACGTTTCACAACCAGCCTTCATAACTTCATCAAGGGTTGTTTCAGCACATGGACTGGGAAAAATTATTTGGTGAAGCTCCTTGGCTGAGCTGCCACAGGTACAGCTGGACAGTAGGGAAGAAACAGAGCAGGCAAAGAAAGACAGAAGAGAAAGGAGGACACGAAGAGCACTAAGCTGAGAAAGGGGCACTCTGAAAACTAAAGTGGAACCTACTGAAAAGGAATGGGACAGAAATAAAGGATTTGTAAAGCTCTGAAATGGCTTAAACCCAAGTGTAACAAGAGCCCTGAGGGACAGCCCTCATCCCTGGCCTGCAGCTGCACATTGAGCCTCTGCCTATGTGTCCCTGGCTGCATCTGTGGTTTGTGCCCTGCATAGCCCACCCTCCAAAGCCAGGGCTCTGCAGTGTGGGGGTCCAGCTGTCATGTGGGACCCTGTCCAAAGCCTCATGGGGTATATCTGGGCATATTTTCCTAGCTGTGGACTTCAGAACTTGGCAGTTAGCAGGGACTGCATCTGAGCTAGTCAATGGTGAATGCATCTGAGCTAGTCAAAGGGAAATATAAACCACAAATACAATTGGAAATAGGAAAGTATTAGCTGCACTCAGTCCACATCTTTGCACTGCTTGGGTCTCCATTTCATTAGATCAGTCTAAAAATGTTGACTTTAAATAAAAAGACATGTTTAACTCATACCCACCAAAACCTTAGCAAGAGTACAGTGTGGTCTGTGTAGTGCTAAGAAGGGCTGTAAGTACAGAGCCAGGGAAAGGGCTGAACTGCCACACTTCCCTGTTAAACTTTAGCCTGTGAAACATGGGCTTAGACGAGACTTTCATTAAGATGCCTCATCTAAGCTAGAGGAAATTTGATCATGTAACTTCTGTGGGTGATTATCAACATCCAATTTCATGTGATTCTGAAATCCTAAATCTGGGTGGAGGCCAGAATACACTGAATAAATACCACATGTCCAGAATGTCTCTTGTGGAGTACAGTAAAGCAGTTTTGCTGGGGTTTTTTACCCTTTCCAGCAGTGTAATGAAGATATTTCATACACATTTATAGAAGTGCCACTTTTTGTGAGAGTTGGGTTGGAATGTGGCAAGTGTCTACTCAACCATAAAGCATAAAGGAGGGAGAAACCACACCGAGATCCATTTCTGTTATTCTGTCCCCTGAAAGGGCAGCTTTGGGGTCTACACATAAATCATTTTACCAGGTTCTGAATGGCTTTATTTGACAGGCAGCATGCAGTTGCCATATGCATCTCAGAAGACAGAAGAAAATACATCTAATGTACATTTTATGATACAATTTGAAATATTGTTACAGTGGCCATCAATACAGTGCATAGTGGCATGCTGTGCCTGTCTGACAGAGGAGTTATTTAAACCAATTAACACAGTCTATTGGGATGATCCAGCTGGGTCATGTGAGGGGAGTGGGAAATGTTTCAGGTGCTTGCTCACTGGCTTTAACACATGTACAATTTAGCATTGAATGGTAAAAATACACATTTTTTGCTCTTTTGACACAGGCATGGGACACCAGCTCAAATGAATGTTCATATGAAAGGTCGGGACCTCCTTACTTTACAGAACTACACAGCTGATGAGCTGAAGTATTTGCTGTGGATGGCATCAGATTTGAAACAAAGGATAAAGCACAAAGGAGAGGTAAAATGGTTTAGCTGTCATTTAGGTTCCTCAGATGTTGAAATAAATACTGTTCTGAAGGGCATTGTGAAAAAGCCTTTCAGTTGTCTTGTCCTAAACAAAATCTCCTGAGCTTTTAAATACTGTAAATCATGTGCTACAAATCAAAGACCCTTCCTGTAAAGTGTCCAGAGATATTCTTTAAACACTTCAGAGGACTTTGTGAGTGAAAAGGTTAAACAGGTTTGTGCAGCTAACTCCCTGTTGTCAGCTAACCCCATCCATCCACACACGGTGTACATGCAGCACTAAATGTAGGAGATAGAAGACACTTCCCTGCACGGGATTAAATTAGTGTCTGAGTTCTCCTTAATGCTGGCTCCAATTGAGTGCCAAAATGCAGTTGGTTTTGGGCCTGGAATTACTTCTTTACCTTTAACCTTTCCACTGCTAATAAATTTATTGAAGGGCAGGAAAACAAAACCATAGGGAAAAAATCCTACTTTTGCATTTTTTCTAATGGTGAATTTAAATGTGCAAGAAGTATTTTGTACTTTAAAGTGTGCAATGACTATAAAATTGAAATACCTTCATTTTTCATGTTTCAGTATTTGCCTTTGTTGCAAGGCAAATCTTTGGCCATGATTTTTGAGAAGAGAAGCACAAGAACAAGATTATCTACAGAAACAGGTTGGTCTGAGCAATGGCACAGTAAGACTTATATATATGAAACTGTATACATTGAGTATGTACTGAAAAACACTGCATAATTTTGCATTTAGCAATTTCTACTAGAGGAGAAACCTAAACTTTGAAAGCAAAAATAAGAAAAGAATGGTGGCTATTTATGTTTCACCTTGCATTTTAATTTCACAAGCACATGGGTTTGGTCATTGAAATTTTGTCAAAATTTTCCAAAACACAGTAGATCAGAAATAAAGTAACAGGCAGAAATAAGCAGTTCTGGTGTAAGCTCCTAGCTGTACTGGCAAGATGTACATTTCCTAACATCTGCTTCAGGAAGCATCACAAATTTAATTTTGTACAATCTCTAATAAATAATTTTCTAATGTAATATGCATTACCATTGTTATATTTCAAAGTATGTTTTTAGGCTGGGAATCACAGTAATGCCTTGATATAAATTTGGGGAGGAAATTAACATGATTACCTACGGGGGAAGATAACTTGATGGAGACTCAAGGGCATTAGCCTAATAATATCAGGCACTGGAACATTTTTTCTTTTAGGTTACAGTCCTGCAAACACTGAAACATGTACAGATGGTATCTTTATTTACATGGTAGTTGTTCTGAATTCAATGGCACTGCTGAAAAAATCACTCATCAATCACTCACAACAAGAAATAACTCTGAACTGGTGATGCATCAAGGAAGAACTTTCTCTTCTCTCATTTAAGTTGACCCAGCATCCCTCACTACCCCCTAGTGAAGGAACAGGAAGCCTGTTGAGTATTCACATTTCTTTACAAGCTGTAAGAGAGAAGGTAAAAATAATGGAAGGAAGAAGCAGATACATTAACTCCAAGCATTTCTGAATTTGCCTTTGTATTGTCTGGCACAGCCATTTGCCTGCTGATCCTGCTCTTCAAGCAGACTTGTTGTTGCTTTCTGTTTTGTCCAGATAGTGAGGACTTACTAATGTGCATTCCCTCCCTGTGAAGACCACCCACCTTTTAATTCCTGAGTTTTTAGTCTAGTTTCTTGTTGCCTGCCATCCTGGTATATGGCCAGATAATGAATTCTCTGGATCTGTTTATCCTTTATTCTTCTGTATTCTGAGGGAAACACTGCTTAGTCCTTGGCTTTTGAAGGCTTATGGAAGAGGGAAGCTCAGGAAAGTTCAAATGAATTAACTTAAGGATGGGAGTTAAAGCACATAAATTCATCCAAGGGAGAATTAAGCTCTAGTGAAATAAAATAAATTTATTTCTAAGTGAGAGCTTCCACAAGGGAGTTTAATGCAGTTTAGCTTCTATGCAGTAACTTCACACCTTCAGTTAATTGGTCTTAAGTCTGTTAAGACTGACTTTGCTTCAAAGGCAGACTCAAGTTTTTTTTCTGTCCACAAAAATTGTATACATTTCAGCTGCTTCTTAAACATAAATTATTCCCTCCTTGGAATTTCTAACTCAAAATAAATGTGGGGCCACATGTGTTCCTTTTAGCTAAACAAGATAATTTAACACCAATTTTCTAATGTCTTGTGAAAGTGGACAATTGCAGTGGATTGAAATGTTTATTTATAAAGTTCCTGAGTCGTCTCAAATAGCACTTCCCAAAAGCTGCCCCTTCTATAACTTGAGGGAGGTCACTTGTAGGGCAAGGTCCTGGGGATGAGTTTAATCTAAACAAAATTTGCAACTCTTCGGAATAGCTAAATCAGTGGATTTCATTACAGAGTAGACACTTGGAAAGCACTGACTACAAAATCTCTGTGCAGTGTCTGAGTTTGTTGGGACATATTAACAACATGGAAGTCTTTTCAGAACTCCTACTGTCCCTGTGCCTATAAAGAACAACATTATTTGTTGATAAATAAACAGAATGGTTGAAGTTGAAAATAATCTCTGAAGGTCATCTGGTGCAATCTCCTGCTCAAGCAGGGTCTTCTAGAGCCAGTTGTCCAGGACCATGTCCAGAAGTCTTTTGAATATCTCCAAAGGAAGATTCCACAATCTTTTGTGACTACCTATGCCATTACTCAATCAGCTTTTTAGTAAACAGAATTTCCTATTCAGAGGGATCTTCCCAGTTTGTGCCCATTGCACCACTGAAAAACAGCTGGCTCTGTCTTCTCTGCCTCCTCCCTTCAGGTGTTTGTATACATCAGCAATATTCCCCGTGAGCCTTCTGTTCTCTAGGCTGTGCTGTCCCAGCTCTCTCAGCTCTTCTTCTCATATGAAATATGCTTCAATTCCTCAGCCATCTTTGTGATCCTTTGTTAACATGGACATACCAACTGTATCCAATATGTCCGTGTTTCTCATACTGAGGACCCCAAATCCAGACTCTCAAGGTTTGGTCTCACCAGTGCTATACAAAGAGGAAGGATCACCTCCCTCCACTTCCTGGCAATATTTTTCTGATGCAGTCCAGGACACCATTCACCACCCCTGCTGGAAAGGTTCACACACTGCTGGATCATGTTCAATTTGCTGTCCACCAGGACCCCCAAGTCCTTTTCTGCCAAGCTGCTTCCCAGCTGGGAAGGCTGCAGTCACATCCTGGTGCATGGGGCTGTTCTTCCTTGGGTGCAGGACTTTGTATCTCTCCTTGCTGGACATCATGGGGCTCCTGCCAGACTATTTTTCCAGCCTGTCAAGATCCCTCTGGACAGCAGCATGACCCTGTGATGTACCAGCCACTCCTCCCAGTTTTGTGCCATCAGCAGACTTGCTGAAACCACACTCAGTCACTGAGACCCTTAACACAGGTGCTAAACAAGACTGGACACAAATGCACCCTTTGGGTGCCACTGGTCACTGGCCTCCAACTGGACTTTGTGCTGGTGGTCACCACTCTCAGGCCTGGCCATTTGGGCAGTTCTGAAGCTATCCCAGGCTCTGTTCATCTAGCCCAGGCATCCAGAGCTTGGTTGGGAGGATCTCATGGCAGACACTGTCAATGGACACAACGAAGTCCAGGCAGACAAACCCCACTGCCCTCCCCTCATCTACCAGGCCAGTCACAGAATCACAGAGGTTGATCAAGCTGCTCAAGCATGACTTCCTCTTAGTGAAGCCATGCTGACTACTCCTGATCATTTTCTCATCCTTAATCTGCCTAGAAATGGTTTCCAAGATTAGCTGCTTCATCACTTTCCCATGGATAGAGGTAAGGCAGCACAGCCTGTATTCTCTATGTCCTCTTTCTTGCCCTTCTTTAACTTAGGGGTGACATTTTTGCATTTCTCCCAGTTGTCCAGATCAATTGAAGGTTATCAAAACATTAACTTATTATGCACTGCAATAGATCAGTGATTTGATTGATATTTAAAGTTTTCCAACATTCTGTTTTATTCTAATGACATTGCAACAATACTGAATAATGTACTGCTCCTTGGAGTATAATTCATTGCCTCTTTAATCTTGTCCTAATGTGTATTTCTGAAACTCATATAATTTTACCATTTCTAAGATAAGTTGTGATGTTGTAAGTTTAATGCAGAACTAGAAATAACTTCCACAGAGTAGCAGCAAAGTAAATCCAGTTCTGTGAGCCTAGTAGATTTATTTCTATCACTGGCTATTTTATTGGAAAATGTGACATATCTGCTATTACACTGGAAAATGTCACCTCTTCACAGTCAGAATCCCATATCCATTCTGCAGAAAATCTTGTGTATTTTTTGAAAACAGAACTATTCACATGGTCATATATTACTTGTAAAATAAACATCCTCAGGCATGGCACAAAGGTGAATGCTCTGTTTTTGTTATAGCTTTGGTGTAAAATATTCTGACTGTCACTGTTGCTCTTAAAATATACAGCTGCACTTATGTTTTAGTGAATAAATCATAAATAAATCCAACCATTTCACACATATTGAATGCAGACAATATTTCACAGGGTTGAAATGTAGGGGAAGCAGTGCAGGTAGGAAAGCTCAGCCTACCTTCTCTTGTTGTGCACTGGAATATACAAAATTTTAACAGCCTTGCAGGGATTCAGTGCCACCAACTTTAGAGGAATTATTCCCAACTCACTCCTCCTACACAATGGGGTGAGAGGAACCTGATGGCCATGCCTGAAGACTGCTACACAGAGTCACAGAAATGATTGCATCATAGCATATGAACTAATGTAGTGGGGATGGTATTACATGGCAGGGGTGCAGGGTCTGTTTTCTGTTGGAGTGGCTAAGTATTATTTAGCTTGGCCTCATTACAGAGGGTCCAAATGCACTCTTAGTTTACTCTCCACTTAAAAGGGTAGCTTAAAAATAACTTTTAAAAACTGCTTATCAGTTTTTAGCTTCTGCTTTAGGAATATTCTAATTGCTGCCTGGGAGAGTTCTTTGTTATCAGTCTAAATGGAGAAACACATTCTATTTTCAAGTCCAGGTAGGCAATGGGGAAATTAATAAATGCAAATCCATATGTCTTGAAATTATGAAAAAAATCCTTCCTTTGAGTCTGAGAAGATGACTGTATGTGTCTCCTGGTGACAGCCCCAGAACTGTGTAGCCAACCTGTGAACTACAGGATTCATTTTGGCCCCCTTGCCCTATGCAGCAGACAACCTGGGGTGAAGATTTCACTCATGTCCTGTCTGAAAGAGTCTGCATAGGTGGGGTCAATAATGTGCCACAGCATGAGGCATGAAACTGTCTATTTGGAAAACTAACAGTAGTGAGAAGTGTGGACATGAGGTAATAATCCATTCTGGATTTGCAGTATGAACATTTAGTAGTTTATTTAAGATATCGCAATTCATATAAATATTTAGCCTGTGGCCTTGGATATGACCAGGTTGTGATAACAAAGAGGATTAGATCTCCCAGTTTAACAGAGCACTCCAATGTTTATTTGCTGAATTGGTGCCTGCATACCTTCAAAATTCATCTTTTTATTTGCTTTCTACTGGTAGTCTGGATGAAAGAATCTGAAAAAGATTCTGTCTCTGCAACTATATACAAAGCTAGAGCACAGAGCTCCTGTATTTCCAGATGGAAAGTTTTGGATGGAAATATGTTCCCAGGCCCTGCACAGATGGCCAGTTCATGAGCAGAAAGCCCAACACATCAGGGCTCTGCTATGTACACAGACTCCAGGTGGCAGCTCTGACTGGGCTGTCTGATGTCTGGCAATTCTGAATAAATGTTCAGATTCCCATTTTTTTTTACCTGGGCATCATTTATAGAAAACATAACATGTCCACTGGAGCCTGCCTGGACTGTGAATCATCTACCAAAATATATGCATTTAGAATCCTAAAATGCAGAGCTGCTGTATTGTGTGGAACTTGCAGGAGTAAATCACTGACATTATTGTATACAACTCAAAAAAGTCCACAAGAATTTGGGAAGAAAAAGTTACTGCCAACAACAGTTCATCCTTGAGGTCTCGGCTTATAAATTTGCACTGAACAAACAGGCTATAATGTGTAGTTTGCATACACTATCCTCGAAACACAGTGTTTGTGTCTGAGCTGCAGAGGGGAGGTGAAAAAAGTAATAGTAGAATAAATGGTGCTTCATTCTTAAAAGTTTGCTGTGTCTGACTTGCAATATTGTTGAGATTTGGAGCAATCCTTAATGACAATAACGAGCAATTAAAAAGAGCCCGTTCAATAAAATCAGTGTACACTGGCTACGGGAGCAGAAATTTGCCCTTCAGGTGGTACCTGGAACATCATTACTTTTAATCTGATATTTAAGGACTTTGAGGCAGTCCAAAGACCAGAATTTGCCAGATTTTGTTTTGGTTTCATTTTGGTTTTTGTTGTTTTGTTTTTTGTTTTTGTTGGGTTTTTGTTGTTGTTGTTGGTTTTGATTTGGTTTGGGTTTTGTGGGTTTGTTTTGTTTTTGTTTAGTTTTTTGGGGTTTTTTGGTTTTGCTGGTTTTGTTTGGTTGGTTGGTTGGTTGGTTTGGTTTTTAATCTATTGTATTTTAAACTCCAGAGGCTGGCTGAACTGATACAAAGCAGAAGTCCTCACCTCAACCCTGCTGCCCACAGGAGATGGTAGTTAATAAGGGTTGCTCTGTGTAAGGAGCCCAGCTGTGAGGCCCAAACCTGCTGCCTGTACCTGCTGGTTTTATCTGTGAAAGGTTTCAGTGTTCAGTCCTGGTCTAATCCTCTTTTAAAAAGCACCTGTGAGACAAAGTTTTTAATCTATGGCAGACCTGTACAGCCACCGTGCTGAAGCTGCAGTGCTGAATCTGGCAGCAGTGCCATCTAATGGATACAGCCAGCCTGAGCAGCTTTTGACCTTTTCTTCTAGCTTTTTTCTTGCTTTCCCACTTCTTTTTTTCTCTCTTTTTAAAATTTTTTGTTTCTAACAGCACGAAATTCATCAGCATCTCCAAGACACCACAGTTTGGTAAACAAAGTAGGGGTCTCCATTCTTCTGTGCTGTGTGCAGCCTTTCTCTTCCTGGCAATATAAATATAAAGACAGGCTTCTTTCTAGATTTTTGTTACAATTAAAGACTCAAGCCCCCAGAGTGTTGTCTCAACAAGGCTGGTTTGTCCATACTAAGATTTTCTGGAAATCTCCATCGGGAATGCTAGTGACAGGGCAGGATCTGCCTGCAGGATATTTCTGTACTAGAAGAGAGTTGTTCTTCTCACACAGAAAATGCCTTACAGGGCTACAGCCCAGTACAAATCCTACACTTTGTACGTCCCCAGCTGTGGGACCCTGTGCCCCATGCCGGGCTCATGCTAAACCATCTGTGACAGTTCACAAAACAGCCCCATCCTCCCAATGTGGGACTTTACACTAAGATTCAATAGAAAGAGACTTCAGACTTAAACCAGGCAAAGGCAGAGAGACTCAGATGCTGGGGAAAAGATGTTTTCTTCCCTGTCTATGTCAGATGGTTGCTTGTGGTAAGTTTCTACTGGTGGTGCAATTAAAATAAAGCAGCAGAGAACCTGAGAGTTGCCCTTAATGCATAATTTGTCTTCATCCAAAACACTGTTCAGACACCTTTGAAGTTCCCCAAAGTGTTTTATATTCTTAAATGATGCTCAAGTCTTTCCATGGTTTCCTGCTCAGGAATGGATTTTACTCTTCATACCTAATCCATGCTGTTCTTTGGACCTCCTTGCAAATTCCTAACTATTGCAGGGTAAAGGGATGCTGGCAGGGCCTGAGACCTTTCCTTTCCTTTCTCTCACATTATCATTTTTAAGGCACTTGGTCATTTGAGACCAAATTCAAATTTGTTACAGTGTCTGAGGAGGCTTAGGGGTTTCTGTCTGAGTGACTTTACGTGAAAAACAATGTTGATCTTTGCAAGGATGTGGAAGTACCAGGTGACTCGGATGGCCCTTGTAGGATGCAAAGTCCAATGGAGTAGAAATGCAGCATGATGAAAGGATTACCTGCCTCTTACCAGGGAGGAACAGGGATGCTTGTGGCAATGTGTAGCTTTGGAGCTTGAATGATCGTTCTTGTGATCACAGATCAGAACTCATGGCTAAGGATTTCAGTAAGGCATGCATTTGAGTGGGTTTATTCCAAAGCACATTTATTTGAAATTTTGTGTGTCAAATGCTAATCATTTTAAGTGTTGGATGTCTTGCTGAGTTCTATTTTTGTTTTTGTAAATGTATTTTATATCAAGAAGATTTTGAATCTTGGCTGTAAACACAAGATGCTGATGTTTAATTTCTCTTTTTAAAAATTTTTTCCTCACTGTAGGATTTGCTCTCCTTGGAGGACATCCTTCCTTCCTTACAACACAAGATATACATTTAGGCACTAATGAGAGTCTCACAGATACAGCAAGGTTGGTAAAATGTCATTTGATTGATCACTGCAGTTGGTAATTGATTGGGCTGATGCCTGTCTTGCAGAATTTTGGAAGCTGATAATTTCTTTCTGGAAAATGTCAGAAGGCAGTCCAAATTTCTTAAATATGTACAGATCAGCTCACAGAATCTGTAGCTCAGTAAACCTTTATTCCATCCTCTCAAGCTATCCTACTCTTCCCACACTGATACTTATTTTGGCACATAGAGTGTTAATTGGGGTTACATTTACAAATGGAACAATTTTATGAAGCTCAGTAGTCACGTAATTCCACTGATGACAGCACATGTACTCTAACAAGACTCAGACCTTCTGGTTCTGCTGCCCTTGGAGCAAAATCAAAAAGCAAAGGCATAATTTATGTTAGTTAGGCCAGCTGCTGGTGGGTCTTAGCCTGCTGTAGTAGTGTCCCTGCAGTGGCAAGGTGGCACTGAGGGCCTTTCTGATGCCCTATTTCAGCAGCAGGAAAGTGGACCAACACTGTGTAGCCATTTTCAGATTTCCTGCACTCACTGTCAGGACTGCTGTGGAGGCTGGGCTGTGGCTCCCTTCTCTTACTGGCATCCCTGGAAGATCTCAGTCATGCCCAGTCCCACATGCATGCAGGGATGGGCAGCAGCCTGTCTCCATTGCTGTGGCAAGGAGGACCTGAGCTCAGAGTTTTTCTGCAGTGGACTGCCTCTGATGTTGCAGGAAGCTGGCAGAACAGGTCATGTTTTCCAGGAGCTCCTGCTGTTTTCCGTAGCACTCCAGCCATTAAAGCTTCATCCAGCCTTAGCATTACCCTGCTTTCTAGGCAGCCCTTTTGCAGCCCGAGGTCGATTCAGTGAGGCCCAGCTGTTGGAAGATTAGCAGTGTCTGAGTGGTCCTTTTTGTTCTGGTGAAAGATATGCAGTGTCAAGCTCATCAGGCTCAATTCAAAATGTGCAATCAGGCAGATGAGTTCCATTGCCTCTGCTGAATATGACAATTCTCAGTCAGTGGGAGAGACTGTTTGAGAACTGTGTTGCTGTTCTCTGCAATGAAATCCAATGAAAATTTAAGAAAAAAGATCAAACATTTGAACATATTAAATTTTCCTTCCTTGTTTTTTTACTGCTGAAGTGGAAGACAGATGACTGTTGACAGTAGAAAGTAAAAATCTCAGTCCCTTGAGATTTGAAAGTACTTAACTTTCACTCACTGCTAGATACAGAACTCTGCCATAATCAGTGAGCTGCAGCAATAGAATCATAGAATGTTTTGGGTTGGAAGAGCCTTTAAATATCATCTTGTTCTAACCCCACTGTCATGGACAGGGATACTTTTCACTATCCCAGGATGCTCAGAATGCCATCCAGCCTGGCCTTGAACATTGCCAGGGATGGGATATCCACAGCTTCTCTGGGCAGCCTGTGCCAGGGCCTCACCACCCTCACAGTAAAGAATTCCTTCCTAATATCCAATCTAAACCTACTCTGTGTCAGTTTGAAGCCATTCCCCCTTGTCCTGTCACTCCAGGCTCTTGTAAAAAATCTCTCTCCATTATTTCTTGTAGGCTCTGCTCAGGTATTGGAAGGCTGCAATTAGGTCAGTCTGGAGCCTTCTCTTTTCCAGCTGAATAACGCCAGCTCTCTCAGCCTTTCCTTGTAGGTGATGTGCTCCCTCCTCACCTGCACTACTGCAAAGCTGGCTGTGAGCCCCAGCAGCCAAACCTTCAGGAAGGGGAAGGATGAAGTCAGGGCTCTTCCAAAGAGGCAATAACCTCTACAAGCATTGTCCCACCAGCCATGCAGGACTGTCACCTGGAGCCTCTGTGCCATTCAGATGCCAACCCTACAGCAAATCTGACACAAAAACTGATATGCTGAATATGGGCCACTTTTCATTTCTTCTGCCCAAATGTGACAGTAAAGGGACATGAAATCTTTTGTTTACAGTGTCCTGAATGGACTTTGTTCGCACAAGCAAAAAAGGAAAAAGGCAGACAATAAACTATGAGAAACAATGCAATAAATAGAAGAGAGCAAATCTTCCAGGCCTTCTGAAGGCAACCCCATTCTGTGGATAAAGTTCCTACAACAGTCACTTCCCAAGCAAACCTTCAGCCCCCTTTTCTCTGTCACTGCTTGCTCTTCCAGGACAAGTACCTTTTTATGACTCTTGCCTGGGGATTTTGCTCCTCTGCTGGGTCACAGTTCTCACCTGCTACAGTGGACAGGAGGTTTCCCAAATCCTTACAGAGTCCCATGTGCTCTGCTCCACTCCTGAAATACTACTGACTGCATAATCAAGGCTGAGCAGTTTACCCAAAAGAACAATTGGATTATTAATTCCTTGGTGCTTCTTGTGAATGAAAGATGATGTCCCAACCTCAATCAGTTAATGTAAGAACAAAAAAAGAATGCCTGCAGTAGACCCAGAGGGTATTTCAAATATTTACAGCCATGCATCAGGGGCTGTGAAGGCCTTTGAAGTACTTGAGATTGAAACTTAAAGTGAAAGGGGCACAGATCCATAAAAGTCACAGTTTTTATTAGAACTGCTGCAGGTAAGGGTTGAAAGCATTGCTGCTGTGAACATATTTTTAGTGACTTATTACCTGCTTGTAAATCAGTTCCTCCATGCTTCACAAGACATTTACATTTATGCTGACACAGTGGCAAAAAGTTACCGCCCATTAAGGAGCTCTAAGCCTTTCAGTGCTGCTTAACATGTCTGATATATTACCTGAAATGAAATATAAGGACTGTGTCTGTATTTCCCACTGCAGAGCAGTTCCACTGGGCATCACTAAAGCTCAGTGGCCATCAGGTTCAGTGGCAGCCCTGAAGAACCCATAGGATGATTTTACCAGTCCACTGGAATTATTAGGGCATTAATCTCTGCATTTATGGGGAACAGATTTACTTTGCTGAGAACACATCCACTGTCTGTCCCTGTGAGACTATAAGTGAAAGTGAAGTAGTCTTGTCAGAAGTTTAAAGCCTTTGAATGGATATAAACTTTCAAAACAAAAGCAAAACTACCTTGCATAGCAGTATTCTATACAAAATATATGCAAATACCCCTTTTTCAAATTCAAAGGTCTGCCATACCAGAAAGGCATACTCTGTTTCATTTTGGATTCCTCAGAAGATACAGTTGAGGAAAAAATTGAGGTTTTCTCTGTAGAAATAAAAGTTACATTGAAAAGAGAGAGATGCAGCATTCTAATATACTCAGTGTTCCAATATAACATTTCCAGGCTCTGGGATTTTGAAGTTCATAGTCTTACTGTTTTGCAAAAGAATGAAGAGAGAGAAAGACCCAGTGGTTGATAAAATAAGAACCTTCAATGTAGTCACCTGATGAACCTGTGCTTACAGCCCCTCAGCTTCCAAAACTTCACCTTTCATAAGACTCTTATATATTCATGACCCTTTTTTTCCTCTGCAATTCCAGCCTTACATGCTTTCCTTTAAACTGATTTAATTACTGGAGACTTAATCATTTCCCTGTAATCAGGAACCTCCAGATGAGAGTTATTTGTGGGGGTTTTTTTCTCCCAAGTTTAGATTTATTTTTGATCTCATAAAGAATACAGCCAGTTTAGAGCTGATTTTCCTACTGTAAAATATGACATCTAGAAATTCTGGCAGAAAGACTGTCTGATATCCTGCTGGTAGGTGTCTAATAAGTCTGGTATCTGCCTTCAACAGACTAAAGATGAAAGTCCAGCAGTTTTCACTAGTTGGTGATTATGACTGAATTTCCCTAATGGCATGAAGGAACCATCTTCTTTAATTTCTTGATTAGCTGTGTCAAATAGAAATCAGCTGTCCTGACATCCTAAAGGAAATAAAGCTATAAGGAAAATGAGCAATTTCCCAGTGTGATTGCCCCTTTCCCTTGACTGATGGGGACTGGCTGTGTCCTGCTTAGGATGTCTGCCAGTGACATGGCTAACAAAAGGAAGCATGCATCACATCCATGATGATCAGAACAGAACAGCTTTCCCCCAGAGAAATGGACTGGTGGGCTAAGAAGAAATAATGGCACCAACAGCAACTATTCCAGTACTTTGTAATCAGTAAATACCTTGTTCAGTCCCTCCTTTTCATTTGTAGCTATTATTGACAATCTTTTCTTCAGAGAGAGCTCTACAGGCAATCTTGTAACATTTTATAAGAGCCTCGCTTGTGTGAGGAATGTCTGGTGTCAGTAGAAAATGCTCATTACTGACTTCATCAGGAGACCTTGCTGCTGATGGTATTAATAGCCTTATTTCCACAAAAGGAGGTGCAAGAATTTGTTGTGGCTAATCAGGAAGGCAGATACTGCAAGGATTTTTTTCCACATATTTCTAATTCAGTCCTCCCTTGTTTTGTTTTAAGGTCCTATTTCAGATAACACAAAAACACACAAAATCCTACATCAAAGTCAGGCTTCAGGGCTTGATTAAAACACAGAAATGCAGAGAAATTAAGAGCTCCAATCCATATTTAATTTATCTAAAAAATTCAGAGCATACTATGCTAATCCACAATGCTAATTTCTGTGTCTTTCACACTCCAGCAAATGAGGTTGATGCCAGAATGGTACAGGGGTCCTGCAACCCTTTCCCTTCTACTGAGTTTGAGTTTGGGCATTACTTGAATGCTGATACCATGTGAGTCAATACACAGGTGTGTAGGTAGGAGAAAGCAGGACAATAACCCCAGCCTGTTCTGCTGCTGTGTTTATTAAGATCAGTAAACAATTGTTGCCATCTGAGATCTGTCTTGCTGACCCTCATAAAGTCAGGCTACCATACAGGGTCTATAATACTCAGTCAATGCTACATTTGTTCTTTGCTGAAAGACTGAAAAAAAAAAAAAATCATATACCTTATCTCTTCTGAGGTTATCAAATTCTTCAAATGTAACAGTATCACACAATCTCTTATCTTAGTTCAGAGAGCTTAAAATGTATCCATGTTCCATCTACAATTAAATGCTAAAGAGAAAAGAATATAAAATAGAGCAGCAGTTTTCATTTACTGACTGTAGTAGTGTTAGGAAGTGAAACTTCTTACTTATTAGCAAGTTGTTAAATGACTACATTTGAGTCTGTTCTGCAGGCATGATAAATTATTCAGATAGCTGAAAAATATTGATTCATTACCATTTCTCATTAATATTTATGTGTTGCACGGTGAAGAGTGCAATTGGGGTGTATTTATTATGTTTGACTTGAGTACTTTCTGCCATCTCTAGGGTGCTGTCCAGCATGACAAATGCAATCTTGGCTCGAGTTTATGACCACAATGATCTGGACCTAATGGCCAAAGAAGCCACGATCCCAATAATCAATGGATTATCCGATTTATACCACCCTCTTCAGATTTTAGCTGATTACCTAACTCTTCAGGTAAAAATAGAAACTTTTTTTTTTTTTTGCTAAGTCTTAGTAAGTGTTTGGGGAAGTCAGCTTCAAAACCATTTATATCTAGGTTTTTAAAAGCAGTAATTACATGGCACTTGTTGTTTAAAGAGATCTTCATCCAGCAATATAATTAAGGACCTGTTTAATTTAAAACAATTACGTAGTCCTATCAGCTATAGTGGGACTGAAGTTAAGCATGAAATTAAGTGCTTCATTGGAATTAGTCTGCAATTCAAAGAATGTACAGAGAGTGTACATATTAAGACAAAGATGAGAATCTGGCACAGGCAAAGCCAGCAGAAGTTTTTCCACTGACTTAAAAACACTCTTGAGTAGTTTGCTCTTGATTCCTTCCTAATCTATGAACAGCCTAAAAGGAATCACTATTTATATATTAGGAAATTGGTTGAACAAATTTGTTTTGAAAAGCCAGCTAATGTTACCAGTTACTTTAACCAGTTTAAACTTTGCTCACATCAAAGAACAGTTAAAAGAGATAATATTTTTTATTTTTATCTAATATAATAGTGAATCTGACAGCAGGATAACATTTTACACACAGAATACCAGATGTTTATCTGTGAACAGAAAGACTATGTGGTTTTACAATCGGTTGAGGATCTGGCTTATAAAAAAGATTATTATACTGCAAGGCTGGTTGACAACTATGATGAACTCCTCTGACCTTGTTTACTTTCTGAATAAATAAAAACCACACTGCTTTGAAAACAGTAGGGCAGAATAATTTCCTGATTCATTCAGCTATGTTTCTCAGCTGTTGGGGACTTTGCTATGGGACATACAGTGTGTGGGAAAGATCTAGTGAGAGTAATATTAAATTATTCATGCTTTAAACCTTAAATACTGAAAGACTCATGAATTTTGTGAAATCACTTTTTTATTTAAAGTATTTTTCTGTAAATTTTTATATTCACAGTTAAGAGACCAGCAAAAACTGGTGAACTTGAGACTAAAATGCTTACAGACCTCAGAATAAAGGAGATTTGTGAGATCACATTGAACCAGCCCCAATGTTCAAATTGCATAAGGCAGTAAGCTGTAATGACAGGTTCATCATTTTGTTGCAAACACTGTGTGCAAATATAAGTCAGGAGAATCTTCTGATTGTGTTTTGTGGGGTATTCTGTCTTGCAAACACATTATTAATTAGCATTTTATCACTTATGAGTAACACTCTTCAGGAGCAAACTGTGACTCAGCCCACACAACCATGAAAACATCTCTGCCTCAAACATGGTTTTATCTAGGCTGCTGTGACCCAGGTTCACAGTGCTGCTGCCCTCTACTCCACCTGCAGTTAATGAAGAGAGGCCACTGAGCATCTCAATTGCCTTCTGGAGATGCCCCCCTTTATCCACTGATCTCAGGGGGAAACCTGTGGAAAACAGCAGGATGAGAACATGCCCTGCTGATCACCCCCTGCTCCTCCTCCCCTGCATCCTCCTGTAGGGCAGCCATGGTAGAAGCTCTGGGTGAAGATGAACCCACAGGCTGCCCTCTTCCCTGGTTTGAATACCAAGGGCAGCACCAACAGCTGTGGGTGCCCTTGCTGCACCAAACACCAGGGAGGATGTCTTTGGTGATGAAGAAACAGGTCCATAGCAGTTGGTGCTCAAACAAAAGATGTATTTGACATGGACAGGGGTCATGACAAAGTGAGCACTTGAAGAGATCACAAGGAATGGCTCAGCTTTTAGACAGACATGGAAGTTTTTTTTTAAATTTGCAGCATTTTCACACTCAGTCCAATAAGCAGAGCACTATTTCCTCCATCTGCCCCTCTCTCCTTGACTCCTTCCAGTGTGTTCTTTAGCCCAAACTTTTTCAGGAGATCTTTATGGGGCAGCTGGGTGGCCACGCTGCTATGCCAAGGGCATATTGCACTGCTGGTTGCTGACTCACTTTCCATTCCTAATTTCTTATCCAGGAGAGGAGCAGACAGGGGAGACCTCTCAGCAGCTCCCTGTGGGTGATGGCACTGCCTGAACTCTCCCTTTCTGACCTGTTCCTCTGCTCCCTTTTTTTCCTCTTTACACTGTACAGTGAGTTGGAGAAGACTGGAGTGGCATGTAATGAAACAACATTTTAATGATATAATGAATTTTACCAGGCCACAGAAGTGAGATTAACTCTTGAAGAGGTGTGAGCCACAGGATCTAGTTGCTACTTACCCCAATCTAGCTTCTCGTGGGATTTTCAGCAAGATGTCATCCAAGTACTGCCTGCAAGAAGATTAATAAAGGGTTGTGGAACGGTGCCACTGATTCTTTAAATGAGCTGAAACTCCATATATAACATTTAGGCTGTTTCTGTGCAATGCACATGCAATTTATTTGATTTATACATGTATGCAAACTACAGTAGTGGCACAGACTGCTAGGCTAATATTTAAATGTAACTACAGATTTTGTGCAGCTTATTTCTCTTTAAAAAATGTCTCTTCCCTATCCCCATAAATTTTTTCCTGCCTGGATCTGTTCCTCCCTGCTGTCAGTACATACACAAAATGTACCTTTTTTCCTTTTCTTTTTTTCCTTCTGTTTTCCAGTGGAGCTCTAGATGCACTCTGGCCCTTTTCATGCTTAGCATATTTTTCCGCTTCTATTTTCTATATCCTATTAATTTTGTTATGTGCCTTCTTGAACCCTCCTCAAGTACTTTCTCTTTGGTCTGCAACTACATAATTGCATGGTTCATTTTGGAAAAATGTTTTCTTGCTTATAGCTTTTGATTCCCTTTTCCCCTTCCCAGGTGCATTTTAGTACTGTTATTTTAGTACAGTCCATTGCATCCCCCAAACAATGCAGCTGGTTTATTTTCAGGGCTGTCAATTCTCATTTTGTATTCAAAGCAAATTCTCATCCTGGAAATGTTCAGGGTGTTCTTTTCAGATCATGCAGAGTGCTGCTGTTATGAATATTGGGGTGAGATTCCTCAGGTTCAGCATCCTCCTGCCCTGTGCCTTCTTCCTGGATCCCCTCACATGTTTGAAGTCTAAGCTGGCTCTGTCCTTTAATATTGTGCTCAGGGTTAATGCCCTCTATTATGCCAAGATAAACGTTTTTCTTAGCATACATATACACTACTTTCCTTCTTAAAGGTTGTGTTGAATTGAGTGTGCTTGAGTTATAACCCACTTGAAATTTTTGTAAACGCATGAAGAACCCGATTTTGAGGATTTGAGGATTTGACCTTTAAGGTTTGTGAGTTTGTGAGCACACACTGAGCCCCTTTACTCCCCTGCTCGTGCTGGAACAGCCACATGCTGAGTCCACCCAGTGCTCTCAGTGTCCTGGGCAGGAGCTGTGGCTCAGCCTCTGCTCTGCTCAGCGTGGCTGGAGGGCAGCATCACACAATTTGTATTCCAGAGACAGCCTGGGTATTGACATGGATTCAATTGAAATTAATGTCACTGGCCAAATCAGCTCACTTGTAGCTGACTGCAGGATGGCCAGCCTGGTAATTAGAGTGGATCCATATGCCACTAGCTTTTATGTCACTGGTCTGGGGGGAATTTTCTTTTTTAGAAAGCAACGGTTGGCATAAGAAATACATCAGTGATTTCTTTTTAAACTGCATAACAAATAATGTTGACCAGCTTGAAAAGGGCTACAATATATTCTCAAATTCTCCTTGCTGAGACCTCAAATTTTTCCAATTTTCAAATTCATCACCGTCATCATCTTTATTATTCTAACAATTAAAAACCCCAACCAAGGTCTTTCCTAATCGTCTAAAATATACTGTATCAATAACCATGACAAAAACCAGCATGGGAGTAAGATAGATAACTGGCCCAGCATCTGCCTTAAGCCCAGTTTGAGAGCCAGAAGATCCAAGTCTGCCCAGTTTCTCATTTACTGGATTGCACTGTCTTCCAAAGGGCTAAAGCTTTGACTGGCCCCTGGCATTCCATTTTAAAATTTGACAGATTATTGATTCATTATTCAAAAGCTTGTTTTAATTGAGGGCTGTTATGACAGTTGTGGTCAAACATTTCAGAATTAATCTATAATGGTGTCAGAGTTTCAGTCTCACTGGAAGCAAGTCCAGGCAGAGGCAAACACAAATGTCCCTAATTAGTTAACCCAGTCTTCTCCACACATACAGCAGGGTCAAATCACTGAGCATTACTTATTTTTTCCCATGCTGATACACTGCAGCCATGGATAAGAGCAGAATGAAACATTGTAAAAGCAAGATGAGGGTGAGAAAGTAACTGAATGTAAAATTGGTATTACTTATTTAGCTGGGATTTTTCATGAGAATAACACAGGCAAGTTTTATGGCACTACAGCAGCAATTACTAGTTTGCCAAAGAGGCTTCATAAAGAAGAAGGGCTCTACACTTTCTAAATATGTTATCTTTGTGTGCGGCTTTACTAGGAGTCGTGTTCCAAATGTAGAGTGAAACTGTGGAACATCCATGCAGGAGAAAAGCCTACATCAATACAACATAATTTGCAAAAACTGGGGAGGGATGCAAAGGGGAAATATCTTCAGAAGTTCTGCTGATCAGCAGGTACTGTAAAGGCTTTCATTTAATTCAGAGTGTTACTACTAAAACACTTTTAGCAGGATTTCACCTGTGTGATTGCACAAGCACATACTATAACAGAGGGAGTGGGCAGGAGGGGAAGTGTGTCTCATTTACTGTAGCTTTTGTATTACCTCCAAGCTTTCTGGTTCTGACCAGCAGTCACCTCCTCTTTGCTGGAAGCCGAGGGTGTGTGTTTGCTTATAAGCAGTACAGTCACAGTCACAGTGATCTGGCTTTAGATGAAGAGGTTTGAATTACAGTGCACCAGTGGCAGCATAAAGCCTAGCACAGGATACAAAACAGGCTCCACTAGCACACACACAGCTTGATTCTGCCTTGCTATGACTCCTTCCATTAGCAAAACGTCTTCATTAAAATCAGTTCAGCTATGCCCACTCTCTACAGTAGTCACTGCAGATGTGGTTTGCAATTTGCAGTGCCTATCAGGGATCATTATACAGACACGTCCAGTACTCCATATTTTATCTGTAACAGCTAGTGGCTTGGGAAAACAGAGGAAAGCACTTAGCATGCACTGTGCTTCTTTTAATGCAGAGCAGCAGCTGGCAATAAGGTGAAGTTGTTTAACATAGCAGTGTATTTGTGACTCTAGTCAATGCTTTGAGTATTAAGGCTGAGATGTCTATTTTTAAACAGTGAGATGAAAAGAACTCAGGACTGTCTCACTTGCCTCTGGCTGTGGCTTCTGGTCTCAGCTGTCACTAAGCCCTAAATGGAAACAACACCTTAAATAAATGCTTCAGTTAGGCCTTCTCCTAGGAGCACCATTGCTAGGAGATGTGGAAGGACTTTGAAAGATCCTTGGAGACCTGCAGAGTGGTTATACTGAAATAACTTCCTTGTCCACAAAGTCCTGATTTGTTTTCCTGTAAATGCCCTTGCAACCAATCTCTGCCAATGAGCCTGCTGTTAACAAAATTCAGCTGAAAAAGGTGATATTTTTAAGAGCAATACCATAGCCCTTAAACCTGAACAGTCTAGGACTCTATCATATTTAGATCTTTACAGCACTTTAATGTCATTCAGTATTTCAAGTACTATTATTTTTGACTTAAAATTGTGGTCACTGGAAGAAATGATAATAACTTTGTTCTGGAACAACTTCACAAAGTATTTGTTTAGGACAGGAGGGGGTAGTCCCAGCCCTTTTCCTGTTCAGTCTTTTGGCATCTTTTCTGCAACTGCCTGCAAGGTTGCCACTTAGCACAATGTGGATGCTTATCCTCTCTGACAAGCATTGAATCATGTCACACAAAGTGTTGAAACACTGTCTGGCTTCCAGCTACTACAATGCAATTGTAGCATGGCCCAGATTTGAACTAAAAATAAAAGTCTCTCCAGAAATTTTTTCAAGAGGTAGAGTTTTACAGAGCTAAGCCTATAGGAGAATTTGGTTAAGTCTTTGTAAAAATTTTGGTATCAGCTTAAGTGCCCATAACAAACCTTAAACAAGGCTCATTAAGAAGCTTCAAATTGTCCTGCTCTGGAACTATGTAACCCCTGTTACTCTTGTTCCTCCTTAGGGCTTGTGTGCTGGGCTGGAGGGGCAGAGTAGCTGCACATGGCCAGGCTGTAAGGTGCCATCAGGCAAAGCCACAGTTTACTCTGTAATGCTCTTTCAAGTTCGAGTAATCCACATTTTTTAAAAAATCCCTACACTCTTTGGCTGAACAATGGAGAACAAATGCTGCAGGCCATGAGTGGCACAGCTGCTTTCAGAGTGCTGCTCTTTGCTGTCCTGTGCAGCTGTGGGGTGAGGATGCACTCCCAGGACATGGCCACTGCCATGGCCACGGGGAACAGCGTGTAGAGGTAACCAAGCCAGAGCAAACCTCAGCAGGGATATTTTCACAATCTGGGGAAAGCTGGAAGGAGCTCTATTCCAGGCACTAGGACTGTCTCTAAATTAATAATTTCTAATATTCACTGGTGTTTATGAGGCCCAAAGAACAGCTGTACATCAGTGATGCTAAAGTTCCTTTGAATCTCTCAGCCTGAGCCTCACCATGTGGCACATGTGCCAATGTGTCCTTCTCCAGGGGAAGCAGCAGCACTTGGGCCTTCTCGTATGACACAGGGGGCTTTCCTCCGTGACCATCCTGTAGGAGCAGTAATTCCAGGTGTGTCCATTCAGGTAGCATTTGAAGGCAGCCAGCTGCCTTTGCACAGACCCTTCTGATCATTCCCTCCTGTCCATCAGCCTGCCCAGCTCCTCTGGAATGTAACCCCAGACCTTGTGATTGCTTTGGCAGGAGCACTTTGGGGGGCTGAAGGGGCTCACCATTGCCTGGATCGGGGATGGCAACAACGTCCTGCAGTCCTTCATGACGAGTGCTGCAAAGCTGGGAATGCACCTCAGGATTGCCACTCCCAGGGTAAGGATAACCCGTGGGGAAAGGAAGGCAAACTTCACCCAGGCTGGTCTCAAAAACCCAGGCATTGGTCAAAGCCCCCAGCTGGGGGTGCCTGCATCTGTCTTGAGTGCCTGTTTTCAGAACCAAGGTGCAGAATCCCCATCCAGTTATTTGGATGCAAAGCAGGAGTGATTCTACTGAGTCCAACGCCAGAAATGGGAATACATGACAGGAATATAAATCATGGAGTATCACAGTTCCATTTGATAAAGCCTTACAAAGTCATCCAATGCACTCTCCAAAT
>VWYP01020109.1:42073-131839 GCA_013400435.1 Pycnonotus jocosus | reverse complement strand
ACCCTTAAAAATTCTCCAAATCCTCTCTCTAAATTAAAAAAAAAAAAAAAAAAAAAGAGCTTGTTTCAGATGGGTGGAAGTGTTGCATCTCATTTTGTTTAAATTGGTAGTGCAGCATTTTAGAATGTTTCATTGTAATACAGTATAAAATATTTTTAAAGATCAGTTTAGAACAAAAAAAAAATTGTGTTGTATGTGCATTTAATTTTGTAACTGTCAAAATACATTTTTCTCATGTTTTTAAAACACTTTCTGCCTCTTTATCTCCAAAATAGACTTTCAACAAAATCAATATAATTTTCTCAGGTTTTACAGTTCTGAAAGATATTCTTCTTCCATGGCCAATGGTTCAATAAATATTTTTCTAACCATTCTTATTAATTAGTGAAGATCTTATACATGTTCCATGATCTTACCTATAATCTCTTGTCAGGGCTTTGAACCAGACCTGAGGATAATTAAAATAACTGAACAGAACTCCAAAGAGGTAGGAGCCTAAGAAACAGAATGGTTTGAATAGAGTTTATTTTCATTATAAATGAAGTTGAAGTTCCTTGTCTTAATGATCTTCTTTATTTTACTCACATCAGCATGGTACCAAGCTACTTCTCACAACAGACCCTTTGGAAGCTGCAGACAGTGCCAATGTCTTAGTTACAGACACATGGATAAGCATGGGACAAGAAGAGGAGAAAAAAGAAAGACTAAAGGCTTTTCAAGGTTATCAGATTACAATGCAGGTAAAAACTGAGATTTTGGGTTTTATTTACATTTTTACAGTTTGCATTTATAAGAATCAACATCAACAAAGCATGAGTTTGGGGGGTTTTGAGTGGGGCCATGGAAAAGTCACATGCAAACCTCCCTCCAGCTTAAAAAACTCACAGAGATAACAAAGTCTGGGTTATGTCATACTCTCCACATGGCTTGGCCTCTTTCAGAGCTTCACAGTGAGATGCAGCTCCAGAACATGTGCAGCAGAGGGGTTTTCATTCCCCTTCTAAAGTCAGAGAAATAGGAGTGACTTCTTGACTTTTGTGAAGTCAGCATTGAACTCTTACAGACTTGCATGGAGATATTCTCATCTTATTCACAGATGAGGAATTCTTTTGAAGTCTGTGGAATTCTTCTGAATTCATCATCCAAGTAACCAGAGTGGGAGTTCATATAAAATTTGTTAACATTTCTACTAGTTAAGGATTTTACTAATGTCCTCACATATGTCTTTATTTTATATGCTGTTTAATCTACAGACTGCAAAATCTGCTGCTTCCAACTGGACTTTTTTACATTGTTTACCCAGAAAACCTGAAGAAGTTGATGATGAAGTGTTTTATTCTCCACGGTCATTGGTTTTCCAGGAGGCTGAAAACAGAAAATGGACAATTATGGTAAGGGGGAAAAAAAAAAAAGATAACAGTATTTGGAGGTTAGGGTCAATTCTGTTCTGCCTTACATAACAGGCTTGAATTCAGCCTGGTTCCACAATAAATAGTGAATGTTAAAACACATGTTTCAAATTTACCCCAGAGCTCATCTCAATTTTGACTATAGATAACATTGTAGCACAAATACTTCTGGGCACAAATGTGATCTATTTTGTGATAATCTGCTGCGGCTTGACCAAGGTTTTATCACTAAGTGAAATCTACAATATAAACTTTCTCTTTTTTTTTCTTTTTTTTTTTTTTTTTTTAATTAAATCACTGGATTTACTCTAATGATTAACTCAACTTCTCAATTAAAACATGTTAAACATTGAGGTCTCAGGGTCTGGTCTTAGAAACTACAGTTTCCCAAACACTTAACACCACTTATTTTCTCTCAGAAAAAGCTGCTGCTGACACCAGTGGGAACTTTCCCTGAGAAAATGCTGGAAGAGCAAAGATTTGAAAGATCCTGAAAAGTTATGGTGTGGGTAACACTGTGTGATCCATGGGAACTATGAGAGGACACTTGGAATTTAACATAAACCATAACTACCCTCTCAGCATTCCTAGAATTTCAGAAAATTACTGCCAGATCTCAGTAGCCTATTATTTATTTTTGGCTTTAGATCCACCAAGTTGACAAAAGCTAGTGAAAACTTTCAGAGGCGAAAAGAAAAACAGAGATGGCATTGTCATAGTTCTGAGATGAAGTCTAGATGTGCTCCAAATGAATAAATAAGAAGTTGAGTGTTGTGTTTCTAAAACCTCAGACATTGGACACAGTCAAAATTACTAAAAAAAATTGTGTTAAATTCATAGTATTGTCCTTAAAATTCAACAAAATTCTCAGATTTTTTATTTTAATTTTGCCACATTTCTAATTGCTCTAAATATTATTTTTAAATAAGAAAAGAAGCCCTTTACTTTTGGTTCCAGATGCACATTTTCAGGGGGGCTGGGGGACAAAGGAAACTGTCATCTTTGTATTTTATCAGCCTATAAAAATAATGAATGTATGAGTCTTGTTTATACAGTATTTTCTACCATTTTCAGCACAGAGAGCAAACTGAAGAATGGATTATTTGCTCAGCTGTAGATCCAAGCAGGGCTGAGTGCAGCCATGCACTGAGGGGCTGCACAGCTGTAATTCAGCCACCTCTGTGTGCCTGGGTGACCCTGTCACACTGAGCAGTGATCAGGGGAAGGGAAGGACAGGCAGCAAGGTCACAGCCCCTGGAGAACCCTCACAAACCCAGTGCTGGGCCAAAATGATCATGTGCAGTCAGATCTTGCTGTGAAATCACAGCAGTGTGAACCACATAAAGCCTTGTCAAGGTGTTTGTTGTGGGCACAGGTGTGGGAGGGACAGCAGAGCTGCTGCAACACCACATTTTATTTAGCTGACAGTCCCATCACTCCCATCTCACAGCTGTGCCTAAGGCTGGGCAGCAGTAGGGGTACACAGCACACTCTTAACCTCAGTGAGGATTTTCTGTGTTTCACTACAGAAAATATAGCTAAACTGGGGTAAATTTCAGAGCCCATATTCTAGCGTGGCTCTCACTGATGCTAATGGAAACTGCTGAAATCCACAAGCCAGCCCATGTGATATCTGGGTACCTACAGCATCTCCTAGAAGGAGCTGAGAATACATCATAACATGCCAAAAAAGGCCTCAGCATTTGATCTAAATGCTTGTGTGAATTGCTCCTAAGCAGTCCATTAATATATTTTGTCCACACTGAGAAAATCTATCAGCTACAATACAGAACATCCTAACTGGTTTTTAGCTCTTGCCTGATTCATCATCAGAAATTCTAGCAAATAAATCTAAGTGTGCCGTTTTTGTCAGGATAATAACTTTCAACACAAGGCTTCAGAGCTGGAAAATATTTCCTCCTTATTTATTTTTATGGAGTATCTGTTTCCAATGTGATTGGATTTTTTTTCTTCTCTTCCTCCTCTAGGCTGTCATGGTTTCCCTGCTGACAGATTACTCACCACAGCTACGAAAACCCACATTTTGATGCTTGGATTCCTGCCAGGAGAAAAATATTTCTCATCAGCAGAATATTCTGGTCTGCAAACACATAGATCTTCTTCAGAAAGGACCAAGGCAATGAGTGATTTTTTTAATAAAACCATATAGTTAGTTGTATAATATTGCATTACACTCCTGAAAATGTTCAAGACAATAAACACCATTGCAGAAACTGCTTTTCATCTGGATGCTCCAAGCTGGCCCTCCTTTTTAGGGATCAGCATCATGGAAAACATTCCAAGGTTGTACTTTAATGGTTGGGTCTACCAGCAGCATAGCCATGCTATAGTCTAGATGTATTTATGGTGGGGCTTGCGCTGTGTAATGCTTAAAGATTTTTAGCTTTTTCATATATGTTAGCTTTGTAGATTTTTAATATATAGTTGTATAATTTCTAGTGCTTTTCCTGCCCTCTCTTACATTTTAGAACAATAAGCTAACCCTTTCTAACACATCCTTGAAATTCTGTTTAGTCTTATTTTCAAGAAGGGAATTTCTAACAAGGACATCTTGTTTTTCACCAGAATTTGAGAGACATAACAGCATATAGGACAAACAACCCCCTGAACCAGTTCCAGAGGAGCAGACCCAAGGGTGGGTTACTGGGGCAACTGATCTCTGATTGGATGTACCTGCTAGATATACTGATAAATTAACTTTATAAAAATTGTAGAAACTTTGTATCACGTGTGAGCAGAGCATATTTGTGCACCTGCAAGCTTTCACTAAAAAATTGCTTTTTATCTAGCCACTCTTAATATTGTTTGGAAAGTTTTGTCTTTTGATTCCAGGCAGAAATATGGCAGTCATAAACCTGTCCCTCAAATTGCTGATCTAGGGAAGTGTGTGTGGAGAAGCAGTGCTGCAGTTTGCCTTGGCTGCCTACACTTCCTGGGCACCTTGGCTCCTGTTTCTGTTCTCCAGCTAACCTCCAAATCCCACTCCTGTTTGACACCAAAAATACAGAGACCTTGTGAGCATTCTCCTCCTCCATGGCATTCCTGTGGGCTGGCATAGGGGGATATTGCTGTGGAATTGGAATAGAGCCGTTTCCACAGAGCTGGATGCAGCAAAGAGAGACAGCCAGAGGGAACTGGTTCATTCTGTCCCTATGTCCCCTGGACCTTCATTCCCCAAACAGAATTTTGGCTAAAGAAGTGAATATTATTTTTTTTCCCCCTAAGCAAACACAAGGGGCACCACATGATGAAACTTATACAGCTTCTTTGCTGAAATTGCTGCATTTTGCACTGTAACACAGCATACATTTCAGCTAACCCTTCTCAGTAGTAAACAAATTCATGATATTAGTAGTTCTTGTGATATATGGGTACGTGCATTTAATATTTCAGGTAAAGCTTTGAGTTAACTATTAACAAATACCTTTTTTGTTGTTTCTAAATAGTTTCAAATTTTTTTCCCCCACTGTAATACTGGGACAATGTCTGTGATATTTAAAAAAAAAATTTGCAAATGAGTTTGCATTTTCTGACCAGCTGCAAAACATTACTCAGTTCCTTTCTAAATTGGAGTTCACTGCAGGGCCACAGATGACTGAAATGAAAATAAAGATACTTTTTTCTCTGTCTATTTATTTACAATTGATTTCTTGGTTTTGCAGGCATTTGTGTGTGTCTTGTTAAGATTAACATTTTACTTTACAACATTACAAGAGTTTCAATAATTCAGTGAACATTTATACTTCAGCAGAGATATAGCTGCATCAATGATGTAGGAATAGGGCATGTGCTAGAAATCAATGTTTTACTTCCAGTTCAGCATGTGGAGGAAAATGCATGGAATATGGTATATTTCTGTTTGCAGTAAGTCCTGTTTTTTGAATTAGGTTCCAGTTCAGCAAGGTATGTAGAAGTATGATTGGTCCTCTTGGACCTGGTAAGCTGTTTGTGTGCTCAGAATTTAAGATGTCCTTACTGACCTGATTTTAGTGCTGTCTGAGAGTAAGACAGCTCACTTTCCTAGTCTTTTCATAAAAAACACATTAATATCAGTTTTATAGTGTGGCTCAATGTACTGTCAGTGAAGTCACGCACATTTATAATACCAAAGCTGTGTTGTTAAATGTTTCATGGTGAACAGTTTAACCATCATGCTCCTCTTTTGATTCTCAGTGCCCTGATTAGAGCTAACGTGCATCTTGGTTATTGCTGACTCTTTTTGTACTCAGGAATCTGAGCAGGATGCCAGACAGCTGAATCCCCTTGACATTTTTATAGCTCATGCATAGAGATGCTGGCATGGTGTGTGAGTAAGAGGGTCCAGCATTTCCAGGAGGGTAATTTCCCCTCATTCTAATCCTCTGTGAACATGTACAGCAAAGGATGACAGTCCCTGCTCTGTCTTGCACAAGCTGCTGACACCATGAGCTGTTCTGGTGCTTTATAGAAATACTGGGTGGACTTTACATATCCTGAGCCCTGCATTCCAGTGTGTGGAATCACTGGACTCCTGCACCCTCCTGCATGTGCAATACCCAGACTGTGTGCTGGGAGCCAAAAACACCCCAGCAGACAGATTTATGGAACATGTGTAGACTGTCTGCACAGTGCTCACAGAGCAGATCTGACGCTTCCTAGGGGCATTAGATTGGTACCAAATAGACTTTCTGCCCCACAGACCCCAAAATAAGGTGCCCTGAAGGGTTTCTGTTATGTCTGTAAGGACTTTCACTGCCTTGACATACAGCAGAACAGCACTGCAAGGATTAATCCACTTGGGCAGGTTGAGCATCCTGGGATTGCTGGGTGGTAGCTGTGGTAGTGTGCAAGACAGCATTATGATGCCACCCAGACTGCTCATTAATTCATTACTTGAATTTACTAGTGATGACTGCAAATGTGGTGAATAAGGGAAACGGCAATAATGTAGGGAGATTTTCTGTGGGGGAAAACAGTTTATCAGCATTCAAGGGGCTTAAATCAAATGCATAACAGGGAGCAGTCACTAACAGCTTACAGTGTTTTTCATTACATTTATTATGCTTTAATCAGTTATTTTGCTGTTTTTGTTGCTGAGCATTCTTGAAGGATAGGCTGTTGTTTTCTCTGTGTTTCTACAGAGATGCTCCTGCCTGGCTCCTGATAGCCTAGACCTTCCTTCCATAAAAGTCCTGCTCTTCTATTTGACCCAGAGAATAGCCCTGTGTCAATTCAGGTCTATCAAATCTTACCCACATCTGACTCATCCAGTAATTTCCTGGTCCAATATCTCACCCCACACATCTGCACAGCTGTGCTCTGTCCCCTCTCCAGGACCCTGCACTGGTGGGGGTCTGCGCCAGCCTAATCTATCTCCTGCTCAGAGGCACAAGGGGTGGACTGACCCCTCTATCCTGTTCCTCTTCCCTGCAGGGCTGGCTGTGTGCTCCTGCTTGGGCAGGCA
Organism: Pycnonotus jocosus; assembly: GCA_013400435.1. Classification (NCBI taxonomy): domain Eukaryota; kingdom Metazoa; phylum Chordata; class Aves; order Passeriformes; family Pycnonotidae; genus Pycnonotus; species Pycnonotus jocosus. The sequence continues at coordinate 124,966 of VWYP01020109.1, read as the reverse complement.
CATCCAGACCTCACACACAGGCAGGCACTGAGGCTGTGCTGTGTCCCAAGAGGATATATTCATGCTAACTTTGGTGCCCAAAGTCCAGATGCAGATCCGAAGTCAGTACTAAACCTGGCTCTGATCCCAGCTGAGGCCATGGGGGACCACAGGGGCCCAGAGGTACTTTAATGTCATTTTAGACAGCTGGGAGTCTTGGAGACCTCTGCACAGATCAGGCACATGACACAGGACCGATGGAGTACTGTGGGCAGGAACTGGTGGCCAGCAAGGACATCCTAGAGCACCTCAGATAGCCCCAAATCCAGTGCTTTGGCAACCATTCCTTCACTATTTTCCTGGCCTGTAGAGGATTACTGCTATTCTATGCCTGGAAAGAAAAGTGCAGGATTGCTTATTAGGAGTTCACAGACTTGGTAAATCCTTGTTCTGCAGTGTAGTGGGGGTATTCTTTGATTATCTGTGTGTAATCTTCCAAAAGTGATCTAACATAAACTAGAGATTTAGTAGACAAAGAGGGGCAGAAAGCTGCTTTATAATTTTCTCAAGGAGGAAGAACAGCATTTTTTCCTGTGTACTACAAGGAAGAGAGCACAGTAACCACAGCAGGTAAGAGACCTGTGGAAAGAATTTGCAAATTATTAGTGTAACTTAGGAAGGACTGAGTGGGGAGCCTGGACAACCAGGAGAGAACAAAGTAAAAATTCTCAAACAGAAGTAAATATTTTATTTGAGGCAGCTTACATCAGGAATGACATCACATACAGCAAATTTACTCATTGTCTGATAGCGGAAGCAGTCGCCTATGAAAGTCTAAGCTGCTAAAAGGGAAATACAGGAATAGCTAAATAGAGAGGATCACCAAGGTTTGCTTGCCTGAAATCCTCTGGAAGTCCTGAATTAATGTTTGCCTCTCATAAGACAGGGCTATAAGTAATCCAGAATTATCTTACTGCCTTTCAAATTTTGTGAGAGAAGGAGCAGAGCTGCACAAAGGTGTGAGCAATGCACTGAACTGATCATTGAGTCTGGAGAAAGATTTCATGGCTGAGCTGAGATATATTGAGCTTAGTTTTGTTTTCCAGGAATGTGTAATACTGGTGGAAAGGCTGAAAACCAGATTTCACACAAAGGGAAAGGTTTCTTCTTTCTTCTGTGTCTCCCATTTCTCGGCTAATCACTTGGTTAATGTATTGAGAAAATAAACAGTGCTTTTTTGATTATTTTGCCATGGCTATTTAGCCAGCTGCCTTTCAAATGCAGAGCCCAGAATTTCTGGGTCTTGCCCAAGGTTATGTGTACAGAGACACTTCATAAGCCACAATCAACATTTAATTCAGCCCAGCATTTGCTCTCATGACTAATGGGATACAGCTATTTGCAAGGTTATTTGATTCTTACACAATCTTGTTACCAGCTTTTTGAAGAAATCCCAAACCTTTGTGGCCTCTGTAAAGGCTGATGATCCCTTCCATGTGTATAAGTGTAGAGGATTTTTCTCTAGGGGCAGGAAATTGGAGGTGCCTCCATTCAGACAACAGATCCTTCACAGCCACAGTCAAAGCATTGCCTGCCCTTGCCAAATCCCTTGGAAAGTTCCTTGTGGTCTGCATTATATGCTAGAGGATTAATGAATGCTGCTGCTCTTTAATGGGCCTATTTTCAGTGGATTGGCACTCATGCAAAGTAGGCTCCAATACAAGCACAATATATCTAGAGAGAGGGACAAGCACCAAGATCCGCAATCTTTGCTGATCAAAGTTTGCTCAGTTGAGCCAAAACTTAATTCCAACTGTAAGGAACAGCAGTGATAGCTGAAGAGGGGTACTAAAGAGCTGGCAGGGCAAATGCAGGTCATGGTTAGTGATTTAAGTGCAAAATAATACTAATTGAAGGGAAAAAGCTAAACTTCCCGCCTGGCTTATAGAATCATAGAGTCACAGAAGAATTTGTGTTGGAAAGGACCTTAAAGATCCTGTTGTTCCCACCATCCTGCCTCGGGCAGGGACACCTTCCACTAGGCCAGGCTGCTCAAGGCCCTATCCAACCAGACACTGAACTGTCCCAGGGATGGAGCATCCACAAGTTCCCTGGACAACCTGTTCCAGTGCCTTACCACCCCTGTTCCCCTGTCACACTTTACAGTCCCTCTCCATCTCACAGTCAGCAAAATCAATGGTATTGCATGTGACTGATTTCTGCCCTGCCTCACCTCATGTGCCCACTCACTACCTGAGGGTGAGGGGAATGTCCTCACCTGGCCAGTTTGGACTCTTGGAGGAGGAGCACTCCATGGCTCCCTTGCTGCTCACATGGCCCATTCCCTGCTGGTGGGCAGCAGGATGTGGGGTGGGAGTGTCCCAGCTCTGAGAGGTGGCAACCCCACCATGGCTCCAGGTTTGGATGGTGTGATCCACAACCCCCCTGCAGCCCCAGTGTGGGACAGCAGTTTCACAAGGTAAAGATGAGGCTCATCACAGCAATGCCAACTCTTGGGTGACACAAACTAAATTCTGCTTGTGCCCCAGAATGGAGGCCAATTCTCCCATCCTGTTCCCAATTCTGTGTCCAGGTGAATTTGGCCTGGATGTTGCTGTGCCAAAGGGTTGTGTTTGACAGACTGCCAGCCCCTGGGTTCTGTGCAACACACAGTGCTCATGGCTGGCTGTTGTTCTTGTTTGGGTAACAAAGAAAGAAAACCTTGAGCACCTGAAATGAGAAACACTGTAGTGCACAACAGAAAAAGCACCCTGGTGAGTCCAAGTACAGGCAGCTGCACACAAACCTTGGCTTAGGTTAGGAATGAGGGGGTCAGAGTGCTCTCCTGACATGTCCCTGCTGGCAGGGCAGCCTGCTGTGCTCTCTGGTGGTGTCAGGATGGGATCTGCACTGCTCTGGTGGCCCAGGAGGCTCTCCTGCATGACTGGGGTGTGCTCTCCCCATGGAGGGGCTTCAGCCATCAGCAAAGCACTGTCCCACCCATGGGTGACCACATCCTGTGACCTCCTGCCCTGCTGGGGGACCGGGCTGTCCCAGGAGCCCCTGCCCTGTGCCATGGGGCTGAACCACCCCAGGGCAGCCTCAGTGGGGCAGGTTTGTCCCTGTCCTGCAAACCCCAAGAGTGGAGCCCCACAGATGGTGCACTGCTCTTGTCCCGGGGCTGACTGAAATGTTTGTAATTGATATCACTTGAAATACATCTGCTTACTTTGGGAAATCAACTAATTGAAAAGAAATGTCTGCCAGCTCCACAGGATCACTGCATGATTCACCAGCAGGTTTATGAGACCCACTCCACAGCTCAGATTTCTGACTTCAGCTCCAGAGCAGTTTTGGGGGATTCCTGAGGACAGGGTGCTAGAGGGGGATGGCACAAACACCTCTTCAGGACATTTCTCTTGTGGCAGAGCAGCCCTGTGGGCTCCTCTGGGGCACCTGCGACAGGACACAGCCACCTCTGAAGGGAGCAGAGCAGCATGTCTAAAACACTCTAAACTCAGACTGACTTCAAACAATAAAATGTCTTAATCCCAATCCAACAATTACAGAACACACCTCGTGTGGTGATCTATATATATGCCTTATAGGCATATAATCCTATAATGGAGAGCTGTTGATAATATGGTCTACAGAGAAAGAAGAGAGAGATTTCAGATCCCCCTGTCTTAATCCTCTGTGCTGTGACACAGCTGGGTCTTTCTTAAGTCCATTTGTAACCCTGAATTTCCTGTGTTTTGTGTAATTTCAATGCCCCATGTTTTTCTTCCAATTTCTCCCACATTCTTGCAGTGGGAGGAACTTTTAAACATGCAGATAAATAACTTGATTTTGAGAAGCACTGCAGAGGAGATAGGGGAAGATGTATATAATTTGTCTCCTACCAGCTTTATGAATGTCTCTCTCTCAGGAAAGGTAACAATTCCATCCAGAAATAATTCCATTAGAGATGAAATATCAGAGCTGTGAATCACTGGGCATTACAGAGCATCTTCCCAGCAGGAGACAATCTGAAAACTGCACCAGAGAGAGAAGTTTAATTCTTATTGTAACACTAGGGAGGACAATGCAATCAAATACAGCTATAGGAAGTTGCAGTACAGCAGAACTATCTATTTTACTAATTTTCTTCCTGGGAAAATGAAACCAGGAGATTATACTTATTCTCCCAGCAATACTGTTGATTTGCTCAGGGTAGTAACTAGGATTCACAAGACCTCAATTAAGGACTCAGGAAAGCATGTTAAATAAATTCCTCTGAAAGACTATTGTAGTGACTGTGCACAAATTGCTTCTAGGTGTCCATATAGCAGGAACAACTGGGCCTGCCAAAGAAAAGCTTTTGTCATGTTCTGGGAGGGCAGCACATCCAACCTGTATTAGAGGTTTCTAAAGGCAGGATGGGTCCTGAAATGTGGGGGCAGTCAGTTATTGCCACTTGGAGGGGTTTAGCTCTGACTATAGGAAAAGATCACCATGTCTTGATTTGGAAAGACAGGTGTCCACCAGAGAAAGCTGGAGCTTCCCTTGGAATGGAGAATGTAAACTCCGTCCCTCCAAATTATTATAATTTTGTAATTAAGGGGCTTTCAGGCAAAGATATGGGAATAGAGAAAACAGTTCTTTACTAGGAATATTAGTAAGTACAAATGTAGTAGTACAAACAAACAAAAAACCCCCCCCAAAATAAAACAAGCAAACAAACAAAAAATCCTAGGAACACTGGCGAAGTCAGAATACAATCTAACACCCTGTTGGTCAGGGTGTTGAGAGCAGTCCTTTCTGGAGTGGCAGATGTGGCTCTGTTGGAGCACAGGTGAGCCTGTAGAAAGGGTCCAGTGGTGGTGAGATGGGTCCAGTCTTCCTCTGGGAATCCAGTGCAAATAGGCTGTCACGTTGCTCTGAGTATCAGGTTTTCTCCATATAGGAATTCTTGGCTCCTCCCCCTGGGTGGAGCATCTCCCAATGGGATGATGGAATGTTTTCAGTCATGCAGTGAGACTCAGTGGCCCATTAATAGCAGATATCCCCTGGAGGGAGGATGGGTTTTGGAAGAGATAAAGAAACACTGCCCCACCTGGTTTTAACAGCTGGCCCATTAATAGAAGGCACTCACCTCTTCCCCTCTGGAGTTATGAGGAATTGATTATACAAGAGATAAAGAGAAACACCTCCCCCACCAAATGCACACTTTTGGTTACACATTGCAAACCAAGACACACTGGTTCCTTGTTCTTGTCTCTGCAGCTCGACAGAACTCCACTGTTTCACTGTGGATGACTATGGGAGCACCCCTCCCACAGAGGTGGCCCTCTGAGATAGTCATATTTAGGCAGGGCAATTGTTTAATCTGTAACTTTTAGGACTTCCCCCATTCTGCAAAGGGTTAAAGCTGTTTTCCAGTGCTCACTGCTGATGCTCAGGGCCATAGTGCATTTTCCTATTCTTCCCCTTTGGTGAGGTGGACAGAAGAAAGATCACAAACATGTTTATTCTGAACACTGTATATTGCAAGTAACAATAATCAGGGTCCTGCTGACTTGAGAGAGGTTAATTTATAGACATGGGACCTAACCTCTGTGAGAAATGAATTCACAGAAATTACATGGACCTTAAGCACTCAGTATCTCTGAAAGCAAACTCATACTGCCTGTCTCAAGGTAACTGCTGCCTGTGAGAAACAGGTGTCAAAGGCTGTTACACAAAATATAAAGGAGGTCCTTTAGCTAGGCAACTAAAAAGGTAATCTGCAGAGTATTTGCCTTACATGGCTTAACTGGATTAGCCTCTACATACTAAATGTCTGGACTGTCTCCAAAATAGTTCCTTTCCTTGCAACAGTCCCCTTTTTCAACCAGTTGTTGGAGAGCCATTGCTCACAGACTGCCTGATTGTCTGATACCAGGATGAAGATGGAGAACTCATATTACAGGGGCTGTTTGCAGGAGCAAACACAGGACATCCTTAAGGAAATGGTTAAGTAGGGGAACAACCTTTGCAGCAAAACTTCTGCAAAAACTGGGGGCAGATTTCCAGCTGCAGTTGTGACAGTATCAAAACCCTTTGCCAAGCCAGTTTTTCATAGTAAAGGTCAGGTTTTTTCAGGAAATTTTACTTGTCTTTGTGTTTTTTCAGCAGACTACTGAAGAGAACATGTGTCCTTTAACCCAGGTGTTTACCTGGTGAGGGGACAGAGACCCAAGTGCCTACCAGCTTTGGGAATCCTCCTATCCCAAGCCTCTGAGTCCATGGCTGCCTGAAAAGCTGGGCTCATGGTCTGAACACCCCAGAGCCTCCTCCAGTGTCGGGCACTGAGGTGCTTGGCAGGTGACTGTAGCCAGGATCTTCATTCTGTTCTTCAGAGACTTTCAGCACAGTCAGAATTATCAAATTAATCTGTCCATCCCCTTCTTTCACTCCTAGAATTCCCAATGCATCTCCCAGCTTACCAGGACCCAGGAACACAAGACAGTGAGGAACAAAGGCCTGAAATGAGAATTTTTTTACAAAAAACCACTCCCACTCTTAAGTAATGAATGCAATGTGATGCTCCATTTATGTCATATATTGTCTGTAACCACAAAAATAAGAGTAAAGCAGTCCTACACTTGTCTGAAAGGAAAAATTCTGGAACAGAATGAGAGCTTCCAGAGACATCTGGATCTATAGAGAAATGCCTGCACAGCAAAGAGGTAGATGCCTAGCATGGCAAAAGACCTTGCTGAAATAATTTATGATGTATTTCCTGCATCTGCCTTGAACTGTCAGGAGGCCTTCAATGTGTCCTTCATAATTTCCCATCCTTATTCTTCTTAAACTTCAGTCTCTGCATCCCCAATATCATGTGAAATACAAGGGGAATGCCCTTCTGCTCTCTGAATGCCATTTTGCATTAAACTGGGTGCTGGCCATCAGCAAGTGAGATGAGCCACTCCAAACATTGATTTAAACATTTCTGTACACTAATCCACACTAAGTCATAACCAAAGTGATTTATCATGTGTGTGCATAAATGTAGGGGGGGGAAAAAAAAAAAAAGAAGAGGACAGGCTTGAGAACTGTGCTGAGGTGATCTATGTCCTGCCTAGAAATGTGTTAAGTTGGTAAAGGCTGGGCAAAAATAATAAAAGGGGGATGATTCACTGATTCTCACCTGCCTTTTACCAAATAAATCATAAAGGCTGGCTGTGACTCCCTTGAGATTCTTATTTTTTCTGCTCTCCCCCCAGCCACAATGAAAGGGGCTTTTCTTCTGCTTGAACTGACCTTTGGCAAACATTTCCCTTCCAATTAATATCTGAAATGTCCTTGTGGACTGCTGTTCCTGGAGACAGCAGGGAGATGGCTCTGAAGCCACTCACACAAGAGTCAGGGCACAGAATAATTACCTGAATTCATAAGGTTAATTCCAGTCTAGACGAAGGCAGGGAGAAGTTAACTAGAGGTCTTCTTTGGAGAACAATATGTTTGTTTTTCTGGACTCTCTGGTCTCCCTGTGCTGGCTGCTATCTATATACTGTGATTATTTCTCTTATGGACTGTTGAGCAATTACTGTGTCTGAGCACTGGGCTCTCTGTCCCTGTGTCATTATCAGTTTTATAGCCCAGTGGGAGCCTCCCAGGAATGAGGCTTTGGCTGGGGTTTGACCTGGTTCACTGGACTAAATGGAAAGACAGCAGCCTGGGCGTAGGTGTTTGGCAGGGGGGAAGTTGTTGCCTGACTAAGTCAAAGAAATTTTATTAAAAACATTTATCAAAATCTTGCTGCATGCAAACTTAAAGGTAAAGCTTAGAATGACTTAATAAACAGTCTCATTAAAAAGGACCAGGATAACTAGAAGAGGTAAAAGAAAAACATTAGATTAATGACTGCAGGAAATTCAAGTGTTGCACTGAATATTTTCTTGTCCAGACCAAGTTCTCTGGGTTTTGCAAAAACTCTTGCTAAGGGGACAATATTGCAGGCAAATTACTGGCTGGAGCCTGGCTGTGTGATGTGCTGTGAAACACTTGTGTTTTCATGGTACAATTATCTGGATTTCATGGCATTGCCATGTCAAGCCAGTGGTGTTAACAGTGGTGTCAACAGTGGTGTCACTGTCAGGATGGATGAAGGACATGATATAAAGGTTGTCAGTAAAAAGAGGTAAGATCCTTTAAGACAGGGTTTTTGCCACACAACTAAAATTCTCTCATGTGCTCCTGGGCAAGGGTAAATGAAAGGGGATGAACAGTGGTCCACTGCTTGTGTATTTTTTGGTGGGTGGCACATAGACCATTGTGTCATCCCTTCTTTCTCAGCTAGTCCATATCTTTAGGTTCTAAGCCTCCTTACTGGCTTTGGTGAGATCAGTTTTATCCCCTTGCTGAAACCTTTTCTTTCTGTAGCTGTGGCAGTCATGTCCCTCTCAAGACCCCTTTTTACTTCTCTGTTTATTCCTTTAATGCTTCTCATCAATGGCTTCCTCTGTTCTTCTCCTTGCTTCCTTTGAAATGAGACTCTCACAGTAAATTTCTCATCCTCTCTGCATTCCAGCCACATCCTCTTATGAGCTTATAAGAGCCATTCATTAACCTGGAAGTAATCTTTCTAGGCTAAAAGATCAACATCCTTCGCATCTTCTTTCCCTTCCCTTAGTCATCACCGTTTATCTTGACCTTGGAGGTCTCTCATTGACCACTCTCCCTGTGTTTCAGGTCCTCTGTAAGGTGGATTTCCACAGCCTGAGTCACTTTCTGTGCCCAACATGGTATCTGTAATAGTCCTCTGTGAGGGGAATTTATGAATCCTTCCCCTCCTGGCCTTCCTAGTATGAAAACAATAAAGTCTAATTCATGTGCACTGATAAAGCAATTTCCTTCCCTGCTCTACCCCTTTCTGCGTCTGCCTTCCTTATAAATCTATCAAGCACAAATATTCTCTTTTCCCGTTCCAGGCTCCTGACCATTTATTTACTTTGATGCCCTGTTGATTTCCATCCTCCACAGTGCCAGAATTCCCAGCCCCACTTGCCTGGATATCCAGTTTCCCACTGAGTGCACACATGCTTTCCTCATCGTGGAAGGGGGGCCCTTTTTGATGCTGGTGTTTAAAATCTGCATTTTGCAGGCACTTTCATTGTGCTGCCTACACAGCAGTGGCAATTAGGCACGATGGTACAGGCGGCCAAGGAGATGAAAAGCCCCATTCTGTGGGGTGTTTTGCCCCCACATTTACATGTGTGTGGCTGAGCTATTCATAGGCATTACGTGAAAACTTTAAATGGGACCCGAGCTGAGCGTGTGAGGAGGAGGCAGAGTGGAAGGGTGTGAAGGGCTGGCCTGTCACTGGGGTTTTGATGCCAGCTCTGTCACTGCTTTGGCACTATCTGACAAGTCACCTGCTCATGTCTCTGTTTCCCCACCTTTGAAGCAGGGATAATTTTGCTTACCCTGTTTCCCAAGTGCTTTGAGACCGAGTGATAAGATATGCTTTGCGATAACCATGTGCTGCTGTTTTTCCTGTCCCATCCTTCCTCATTATGTGTCACTCCAACTGGTTTCATCTGTGGCTAAATTAGTCCTTGGGCATCTTGAAGGAATCCTACAGGTTACATTTTTCACAGCATGATGGCAGAGGCATTGCAGTGCTCTCTAACTTGCAGGTGCTAATGCAGCACAAATAAAAATTATAATAAAAGCCCCTCTCCTGGAGCTGTGGACAGTGCTACAAAAGGGAATGCTAAGTGTCTGCACTCAATAATGGGGATCTAAAGTGACTTCTTGTGACATTTTATAGTCAGACCGTTGCCTGGAAAGGATCCCATATGGGATGTAAATTGCATGTGTTGCTGCCATATGCTGGGGAAGCAGGATCCGTTTGTTCTGTTAGAAGAGAGGAGCCTGCTGAATTCAAACCACAAGTCAGGTACACGTCCTGCTCATCCCAGCTTGTGTTAGGGCTGTAGCAGTTCTTTATTCTTTCTCTTTTGAGTGCTGCACAGAGCTCAGTTTGGGGAGGCTGAGCTTCTGTCACAGGGAATTTGTTTATTATTTGTGAAGGGATGTATCACATCCTGGTTGTAAACTGTATTTCCACTCTTAGGGAAAAAAACCCATATGAGCTTCCCATATAACACAGGAAGCCAAATTCAGGCATAAGCCTGACTCTAGGAATTTCCTGACTTCATGAGTGTTCCAATCACTCACATGAGGGCTGAATTTGGCCTGGGATACATATTAGGACAATGGATTGCTCTTTGAAAAATAAGAAGTTTCTCTTTAATCTTTTCAGGATTCTTATATTCCAGGAAAGATAGGTAGAATGGGTAGGGAGTGTTGTCTGAATTTTCTCTATCCTCTGTTTCTCTGTTCTGGCACCTTATAACGTTTTACAGATTCTTGTTTCTTATTTAAGACCTGTATGAATGGCTATGCATGAATAGAAAAAAAACTTGGAAGACACTGGCTCTCCGTGTATGCTGGGGGTAGGAGCAGGCATTTCTGAGAGATGCATTTTGTCTTGGTGTGAACACCTAAAGCAGTCCAAGAGGTAAATATCTTAAGCCCAGCTATTGCTTTCTCCTAGCTCTAAGTAGGGGATTTGTGACCAGCCCACATATGGACATCTCCAGAGAGAGAAATTCCTCTCACACTGTTTCAACTTGATCTCCTGAAGTTAATGGCTGCTTTGGAAATGTGTAAATTGCTTTCCTTGGGTCACAAAGTAAGCCACATCCCCCAGCGAAGCTCCAGGTGATTCATTCCCACACTGGTCACATCCCAGTCTCTGCCTCCCTCTGCCGTGTTCCCATCTCTTCCTCACTGCTTATTTTTTGATAATGTGTCCAAATGAACACTTTCACTGTGAACGTTGGAAAGAACCACTCACTGTCTTTCATTTAAATGCTGATAAAAGCCATAAGCCATGAAATAGTTTAGTCATCTATCATCCGCATTTCCACCTTCCTGCAGGGATTCAAATAAGCCTCCCAGGAAGAAATTTTAGGCAGTTTACCCACCCCTAGGCAAGGGCAAAGCATCTCTCCTCATTCTTTAACCCACATACGGACTGCCAACAGAGAGCGTCACACTCACTGAACCATTTAAAGGAGAAAAAAGAAAAAGCAAGACAAGACTATGAAAAGGGTTCCTGGAAGATAAAAAGATGAAAAAATAAAACGGAAAAAAACACCAACAACAGGAAATTAAAAAGAGAAAGCAGCTAAAGTGAGTTAAAAAGAAGTTTTCCAGGGATGGTGCTGAATGAGGCTTTTGTGGCATTTGGATGCTGCGGTACAGAGCAGAGATCTCAGGCCATGTCATGTGCTGCACCCCTTCAGTCCCATTTCTGTGCCATGAGCAGCACTGGCTGTCTCACAGCTGCACCAGAACTAGGAGCAGCCCAAAATCAGAAAGCTCATCCTCAGGAAAGCTGTAGGGCTTCAAAATTTGGTTTCATCCTGAGCCATAAATAAAAGTGACTGGCACTGATTTTTATTATTTTTTCCTTTTTATTTTTTTTCAAACACTAAAATCAAATTGTTTCCTTTGGGCTCATTAAATTAGACTTCATTTTGCATTTATGTAAAATAACAGTGTAGCATAAAAGCTGTAGCAAAAAAGGTAAGAACGGAATATTTTAACATATTTTGCAAATTTTTTAATGAAAGCCATATGGACCAGTAAAAAAAATTCAGTGTTGTCAAACCAGCATTTCCCAGAAAAAGAATCCTTCTAATATATCTCTGCCTTCCCTTTCCAGTACATTCACCTATTGGTTAAAACTAAGTGTTAAACAATCAGAAATATGTATCTGTCACGCTTCTGTTTCGATTTCCTTTCTGGAAGGAAGAAGGCCATCCAGTGATTTATGGACGCCTGTGAAGACCAGGAGAATTTTGTTCTGATGGAGACCAGCCTGAAGATTTTTCATCCCTGTGTCATACCAGGATTTAGGCTTCAGAGGCAAAAAAGAGAAGGGGTGGGAGAGGAAAAAGGGAGGGAAGCAGCTGTGCTGGATGGTTGCAGGTGAGTAAAGGTTGACTCCACTATTTAAAACCAAGCCAAGATAAATGTCAGGTATTTCTAACATCACTGCTTGTCATCATTCTCTGATCAATATTTTGTGGGACAAAGGGGCATCCCTTGCATTCACACACAGAAGAAGCAACATCACAGCTGCAAGAAAGTGAAGTCCCAGATCATTCAGGAATATAAATATTTTTCTGTCCCTTTGTGGGTCATTTACCTTCTCCTTGGTGGTCTCTTCAGGTCAGCATAGTAGAATAATGAACGTGACTGAGCATCTGTGAAACTCCAGTAACTCGCTTGGGCCAGAAAATGAGGTTGTGCATTGTTTGATAATCCAGCAATTACTAATAATCCTGCTAGCTTCCTTTGGGAAGAAACAATGATTTCAGAAGAGTCACTGCATGAACAAAGCATTCAAAATGCATTTATGAAGTGGATAATATTTTATAAGTAGTTCTGTAAATATATCCCCGGGCAAGGAGATTCAAATCAAGACTTAAACTAGGGAGCACCTCCTTTGATGAAAAAAATATGTTCCTGAGAAGAGCTGGAGCCATTTGCTGAGATAAATCAGATGCTACACTCCACTTTTATGGGTTGCTAAACCTCAGAAATATATGGTTTGTCTAGGATCAGTTGGCTGCATTCTTGTGCTATGAACACAAATATTGTAGTCCACTAACTAAGAAAAATGATGGACCCAGCAGACAACAGCAAATATCTTCTTTTCCTCATTCTTACTGATTAGAGCTGAGAGAAAACTGCTCTGGTGAAACCCCTAGAGATGTGTGATTTTTCCCATATTAGGCACGAGCTGAAAGCAGCCTGGGTCTCCTGTTGCCACTTTTACCTCTAGAAAGGGAAGTAAAGAAAATATCACAACTTTTTTTTAAATATAGAGCAGAAGGCTCACTAGCTGTCACAAATACCTGGAAAGAATAATGGATTTTTAGGAATGCTGTCTCAAGAGACATTCTTAGAGACCACTAAGTCCCTCATGTCTCCAGCATCTCCAAGTTTATGATAAACACACCTTCTATTCTGGACACTGTCAACTTAGATAAAGGGAAACTGAATCACGTATCTTAACAATGATCAATGGGTTGCAAAAGCAACAAAAGAGGAAATATATTACATTGTTCTTCTTCCCTCCTCCCCTCCCATGTAGGATGGGTTTTCTCCACAAAAGCATTTCTCACAAATAATTGAACCTGAAGACTTTTAGCCAGGCAGTCAGGGAGCCATGGGGACGCAACCTGTTTGTAGGTAGAAATGATTGAGGATGATGTGAGGGAAAAAAAATACAGGTATAGATTAATAAATGCAGAAAGCAGCTCTCAAAATACATGTGAAGCACCACAAGTGTGTAATGAGGCATCACAAAAGGATAACAAGATGCTTTGCTGCTTTGCAACATCAGTTCAGGAGGCAGAGAAAAGTCCACTTCCAAGCAACCCCAGGAAAGATGGGATGGGAATGATCTGCCCAGTCCACATCTTGTCTCATTTTCCTGAAGCTTGTGTTTCTTGGGTGTGGTGGCTGCAAAGGTAAGGGACAGACTGTTGCACTCCAGACATTTCATTGCCTGCCAGTGAGATGCGCAGCATTTTCTAATGGAGATCTTGTGTTTTCTCCCTCTATTGTTCTGCTCAGTCCATGTTACTATTTATGTTACAGTTGTTCTTCTGCTAATCAGTAAACTGCTTTGAAATTCTCCCAGTTGAATTATCAGCTAAAGCTCAAAGTGCTGCTTTTGTTGGCAGCTAAGAGAGACATCACAACATTGCATCACACAGAATCGTTTAGCCTTCTATTCTCACTCCCTCTTTTTGTTCCCTTCTCTTTTCTTTGGCCTGGGTAGAAAGCAATGGTAAATATGTTATTAGCACTTACAGGAAAATATTTCCATTGTGAAATGGAATGTTCTGTCCATCCAGGACATATTCTATTCAATTTGTAATTTCAATTCTGAACTTTCCGACTAATTATCTTAGCAATTCCTCTGACTCAGCCTCATAAGGAAGGGAATTTGTCTGCATTTTTTTTTTTCTAAAGCCATTTTAGCCAGTTGAGCTATATGCATGTTTAAAAAGAAATCTGTTCCTTCCTTCCCCTTCCATTTCTGCTTCAGCACTGGCACTGGTGCAGCCTTTTGCTGTGTGGAGATGTGCAATTTCCTGGTGAGTGATGCCATGGAAGGTACCACAGGGGAGCTCCAACACACCAGCAGCGATAACCTTCCTCCAGTTTTGTGCCAAGCACAGAAAAATCCCATTTTTAACTAATGACATTTTGGCTTAGAGGTGGTTTTAAAAGACAGTGCCAATCAAGCTAGACAAAAATCCCCCGGTTACAGAACTCTCAGTTTGGTAGCTCAGGTTGAAATCATTAGTGTAATTAAAGTTTTCAGAGAACCCTCAAGTGCTAATGGCACCATGTAGGGTGTGGACCTGCCTGCTCCTGTGCAGGCCAAGACACAGGGGGGAATACATACAAGAAACATCATAAAGAAGATAAATTCACACCTCTCTATTCAAATAATTTCTTTCTTCCACCCACCTGACCCCACTTTTACAAACCAGCACAGATGCATCTTCCTCCACCCCTTTTTACATCTTGCACATTGAGTTATGCTCATAGCTAAGAAAAACATTTCTAAAGGTCAGAGAAGTGGTGGGGTTTTCCACCTACTGGACCAAGGAAACTTGGGAAACATTGTAATCATCAACACCAACAACAGCAAAGAGTACTAGGAACAAACTGCATGCTCCAAAGAAGGATCAGGGCAAGGGGTGTGCTTTGAAGTGCTCATAGAAGAGAAGAAAAATAGCATTTTATTGTGATCATTACAGAAAAGATATTTTCCAAAAAAGTCTCAGAAATCAGGGAAGGGAAGATCTCCACACCCTTCCCACAGTTCCTCCTTCTAGACTGGAAAGAAAGCAGCATCTGACACATCTCTGAGGGTGAGCTGTGTGCAGTTGTTCTCACATGGGCACAGCAACACCACCAAAAAGCCTGGAGCAGATGGCAGGCACGTGGGTGGGGAGTGGATTGCAGAGATTCCAGGAGTAACAAGGGAGAGCAGTGGTTATTAGGAGAACTACAAATGTGCAGGGACACGGCTTCACCCGTGTTTAGCCCCTCTTTGTGCACAAACCTGAGACACAAACCCTCTGGAGGGGTATCAGCCGGTGGGAGGAGTGTGGTGAGACAACAATTCCCTGAGATGATTAATAGCAGCATGGTGAGAATTGCCATTTATATTTAGTTATTCTTCTCCTCTGTGTTATGAATCATCTGACACACCAGAAGCTGAGAACAGACTGTGCAGAGTTTGAAGTGCTCATGACAGGGTGCTACTCAGGTGGCACAGGCCATGCTGGCCCTGGTGCTGAGCCCTGCAGGCCTCTTCTCCTCCCCTTTCAGACAGAAATACAGGGAAAGTGTGTCACTGCTTTTTCTCTGGACAGCTCATGCAGGATTTTGGAATGTGGAGACAGGAATAATGGGACAAATATCCAAGTTGTGATTCAGCCTCAGGACTGGAAGTGGGAAGAAGGCACAGACACAGATCCAGAAGCTGGGAAACCCCCATGGATCCCACAGAAAAGGCATGAATCTGTAATTAGCAGACAGATTAGTGAACCAGTACTCCAGACAGTTTTTGGAAAGCCAGTGTTCTTCAGGAGCCAACCTTTCCATCAGAATCTTCATCAGAAACCGCAGCACAGCAGCCTGGGATGCTCTACAGAGCCTGCTGCAGAAAGATGCATTTGGGGCAAAGGAGTGGCCTGCAGCCAGGCTAGCAAAAGGGGCAGGGAATCACATTACTGCCTCTTTCTACATTCCCATTGTTGAGATACTTTCACATGAGCACAAAAACAGAGGCGTCACACAGACCAGGAATTGTACCAGAGGTAATGATCTGGTGGAACAACTGGCAAGGAGATCAAATTGAGAGCTTAATTCTATTTTATCTCCCCCTTTTTCTCCCCTCCATGTCTAAAGTATCCCATTAGACATCAGGCAGTGTCAGTACCATTCTCTGTCACTAGAGCCAGCAGGAAGCACTCAGACACAAAGACCCCACAAATGCTCTGCACACAACATTCAGCATTGTTGCACATACCCATGCTCAGATATCCACCCCTGGAAATAACACTGGGCATGAAGAAAAAGGTTAATCCAAGTATGTGCCAACTCCCAGTGATGTGAGGCCACTCAGGGCAGGATTTGCACTGCAAGGCCCTGGATTTTCAGGGCAGTGGGCTCAGGGTGGGCTATCCTTACCCTGGAGCCCAAAGTCATGTTCTGTAACATGAAATATCCTTTTTTTTTCTTACTTGCAGCACTTTTGCTAGATGAACTCCCACTTAGTACTGCAAATTCCTAGTACCAGGACTGTGTTTGTTAACAAGTATTGGAGGAAGGCATCTCTGAGCCCCCACAGGCACACTGCTTCTGATGATGCCATTTCAGAAGAGCCAGGGATATGTGCAATATGCAGAATATTATTCCAGGAATGTCAACAGCATCGAGGCCAAGAGGTCTCCTGAAACCACTTAGAAGAAAACAAAGGCAATCACTCATTTTCTCTCAGTGCTCATACCTAGGTTATATAACATGTCCTGGTCACTATTATTTTTGTCTTCCCATCCTATCCCCGTGGCAGATGGCTCACCTTGTGTTAATTTGATTCATAAGATTTCTGGGATAGAGAATGCATCTCGCTGTGCTTGCAGTGTGTACATCTGGCATTTCCTGGCTTTCAAGTGCTTGACTATGCAGCCTAAATAAATACAATTTTTGTACAGAGATATTTGCAATACATTTGTATTGCTATGTTTATATTAATAATGTATCATTAAACATTGGAGGAAAGGAATTTGAAATGCAAAATGAAGACAGGTGGATACAAAAAAAATTATAATGTTGTAAAAAGTAGAAAATTGCCATATATTCACAAGGTAACTGAATTAGGTTTTGCAGAATGACTTCTACATACAGAACTTTTAATTTTCAAGTGTCTGACTTTGCAGCTTGTTTCTTCGCATAAATTTTTTGCATCCTTCTGTTTTTAAATTTAATTCTCCATTTTTTCCCCTGGAGTGGGAAATGATGAAGAACAAATTATATGTAACTGTAGCAACCTGATGTCATTGTGAGAAGGACCTGAACTCCAGACACAGACACAGAGGATGGGACTTGCCTGCAGACCCAGACCCCAAAATTTGGGTGTTGGTGAATAGCTGTCTACATGTGAAACACTTCCCTATCCTGCATGGTAGTCATTGGGGTCTACAGGACCTCCCTACAAAGGGTTATCTGGTGAATTCACAGCTCTGCAGGTCCTACAGAATGGCTCTCCAGTGACAGTCACAGGAGGTGACACATTCACTCCACCTGCAGGTACCTGTGCTGGGGACAGGTGTTTGTTTAAGTGTCTGAAAGTGGAGATAGAGAGAATCTGAACCTGCTCCCTAACCACGGGCTTCTGGTGCTGTCTCACACACTCTAGGGAGCCCCATTCGCTCTCCAGCCACCTCTCCAGAAGATTGTGGGTCCCCTGCTCTTCCTTCAGCCCCAGAGAGCTCTGCAGGAGGGGAGAGGGTGTCTGAAATAGCACAAGCTGTCTTTGGACAGCAGAACTGAGTCCCGAGTGTCCCCTCCAGGGTGGGGAAGGGATACACCCAGGAGAGCCATGCTCAGCTCACTCCTTGCTCACCTCCTGGAGCCAGGAGAGCCCTGCAGGGTGGGAGGGAGGAGGGAGAACTCTGCTCTCTAACATGGTGCCCCAGAAAAGGAGGCATTCTGCTGCTGTGTACAGGGTTCAGAATAATGTATGACTGCACAGGGAGAGGGAAGGGCCCTGGCCTGTTTCTCTTCTCATCACTGATTGCTTCAGCAGAGATGCTGAGGCCTCTCAAGAGGAGCACGATGAGTGGTCTTGTTACAGCTACAGTCTATCTTCAGAAAGCTGCTGGCTGGCAAGGAAGCAAGTCTTTCCCAAAGATTAAAATTAAGGGTTGTATTTTGGGGGCAATGTACTTCTTCACAAAAACCTGACAAGAATTTCACTCTTCCAGCCAAAAGGCTTTGCTGCTGCTGAAAATCCAGCTCCCTTCACCCCACAGCAAAACACTGAATATGTGATATTTTCTGGTGAAACATCACGATGGTCTTTTGTAATGGAAAGCACTAAGCAATGTAAAATGACAGGGCCCTTATCTGCTCCTCCTGAATTAATCAGAAAGAGGTTTAGGCTTTTAAGAGAGGATAATGAGGATAGAGTTGCTTATCAGAGACACGATACCATTTATATGGGAGCCTGACAGGCAAATCATCTTGGAAGTGGTGAGTATTGTTGTGCCAAGCCCCTGTGCTGGTCTGTGTGATGCTCACCCAGCCTGGAATGCAAAATCAGCAGCTCTGATGGAAACCACAACTCTCTGAACGATTTTCAGAAAGCACTAACAAGATCTTGCTTTGCATTTATCAGTACGAAATGGAAAGCCCAAAGAAGATAGAAGGGACAATTGCTGTCTTGCAAAACTATAGATACATCCATGTAAACCAAGATCAGATTTACCATGATCTAAAGATCAGGTTTACCAAGATATAAAAAATTAGTTTAAAATGTTTTTAAATGGGGCATCACATGATTTGATTCAAGTGTGGCCCTGTCCTGAATTAGGATGTGCCAAGTTTGTCTATGGCCATCCCTCCTTAGTCATGCCACAGGCACATCTAGAGCAGCACAGTTTGGTGCTCTGTCCTCTTGGCTGACAAAGACCTGCTGCCACACTCCCAAAATGTGCCCAGCTGACAGGTGGTCCCTTCCATGACTGTGCCATCCAGGAACACTTTCTGACACAGAGCCTTGCTTGTATCCTGCTGAACTGCAGATGACATGCTCACCTAGGTATGCTCAGCCTGGAGATGAGACTGTAATGAGATGTCTCACACCCTCTCCGTTAATGGCATCCTCAGCCACACGGCACCACAGCAGCTGAAAGCCTGGCTTGTTCTGAAAAGGGATATTAGAACACAGGTTTTGCTTTCTCCCAGGGTGCTAGGACTTTATCCCAGCTTCCTGCAATCAGAGGTTTTGTGTTTCCCTGTGCTGCTTCCCAACTGCTGTGTTTAAGTGCTGCTAATGATAGCTTTTAGTACCCTTGCTGCTGGGCATTTGCATCAGCAGCTGTGCAGGGGCTGAACAGGCTGTGGCTCTGCCATGGCAGTGGCAGAGCAGCCAGAGTCAGAGAGCTTGTCTTCCAAGCCTCCTCAGCATGCCAGCTATGAATGGCTTTATTTTTCTTCATGCTACATGCTCAGGGCTAGAGAGCAGTTCAGAGGTGTGTGGGAAGTGGGCAGGACAGTGTGCTCCAGCTGGAATGACTCATGAATCCATCTCTGTGTGATGCTGAACTCAGCTGGGGCTGAGGCCAAACAGAGGATGAGTCCACTCAGGCACCAGAATAAAGCTGAAGCAATAACCACTGCACATTTCTGCATGCATTACAAATAATTAATGTCTGACCCCTCCAAATGTCTCTGGGAAAGTCCCTGGTGTTGTCTACCTTTCTACTTCTCAGCTGCCCTGTTTCAGACTTTGGAAGATATGTCCATATTATAATGGGCCAACTTGTTATATTGCCTATTAGCAAAAGGCCACTGTGACCTCTGCAGAAAACTATTGGAGTGCTATAAAAATTTCGATAAACTTAGCCATAAAATATGAATGGGTTAAAAATTCACAGCCCTTTGTTTAAATATTTTGTTTTCAGCAGAGCACAGTGCTGCCCATAGTGTGCTATTAAAATATAGTCAGGCAGAATATTATATACTGATGGAAAACCATAACAGCAAGAGAGGAAGAGCTGTGGTATGGAACCAAATCAAACCATGTATTTTGTAACAGCTCAAATGCACCCTGCCTCTAACTGATTACTACATTACTGCTGTAGCTGCTGCATGGACATGCTGGGAATGCATAAAGAGTCACTCTCACTGTTACTCAAACCCTTTTCTCTGTGGAATGACAATTTCCCATTTTTTAGTCTCCAGCACTCCTTCCTTTCTGTTCAGGTGTGCTTAATTATTCAGACCCATTTAACTATCTGTCCTACTGTAGCACAATTCATGCCTCAAGACTCAACACAGTAACTGTCATGCAAAAAAAAAAATGATGGCACCAAGACACCCTCTTCTCAACAGGTTATTCCTTCAGTTTCTAGTGGAAAAGCCTTTTGTTTGGTTTCATCTTACCAGCAAGACAGGAGCTTTACTGTTTCAAAGTATTGGGGTTTTTTTCTGTAGCTACTTCTGCAGCTATTTCTGTCTCCTAATTTGTTCTTGTCTTTTCCATGCATTTCTCCTAACAAGCTTACATCCATGCTGATTGCCATCAGTTCTCTTCATTTTTGCTCCTATATACTTGAAGGCTTTTCCTCTCCCCAGTCTTACCATTCTCAGCCTGCTCAGAACCATCCTCCAGTGGAGAGAACAAAGCCCTTTCCAGGTATTTTGGCTTTTCTGGAACAAAAAATATTGTACAGATTTTTTTTTTTTCCACAGAAGAGTAACTGACTTTTGGCTTTGTGCATAAATCAAGACAAGGATGGAGCAATGGTCATTTGTCTGGATTTGCCTCTCTGGCCCCTTCCTCAGGGACTAGGCCAGAGGAACTGGTTGATGGCTCTGTGTTGCTCCCTAACTTTCTACATCTATATTTTCTTCCTGCAACTCCTCTGGAAAAAGATACTGCCTGAGGCCATGGGTTTACAGCATCCTGAGTCATGCCTGCCCTGAGGCAGGAGGATCTCAGGGGCAAAAGCTGGGTTAGGAGAGAGCCTGAGGAGACTCCTGGTCCTCCCTCCACTCTGGCATAAACACACTGGTCTCCATTTCCTCAGATTCATTTGCAGCAGCTGTGCCATTTGTCTGGCAGAGGGTGCTCACTGAGCCTGTCAGATATTACCCAGTACTCCCAGAATGGAGTTATTGGCAGCACACAGATTGGAGAATTTGAGAAATTATGGGCATTTTTTGAGTTAGCCTCTGCAGACTCACCTAAACTGTCTGTAGAAGAGAAATATCCACTAGAGAAATTTATTAAACCTTTTGCTGTATGAACATTGATCCTATCAGGTTTCAAAGATGAGCAGCTGAGCATGCAACTCTCATCCATCCCCCTAAATCCTCCTTGCCACTTTTGGAGTATAGGGTTTTGGGTGGGTTTTTTTGCTTTTAACTGGCTAAAAATATTAGGACCCAGTTTTCCCTGTCTGCTGGGGAAGGAGGTCCTTCTGAATTCTTCACAGAGTACTGCTCTTCTCTAGAGCATGGAAACAACCCAGCACACATCAGGCACAGGATGTATGATAATGACAATGGGGAATACAGCAAATACACAGGGAATCCAACAAATACAGTTCCCTCAGTGGTGGTCCCCATGGTTTCTGCAGCACAGGCACTGATTTTTCTCAAAGCTCCTGAGGGAGCTGGACAAAACTGGGAGAAGTGCAGCTCTCTACCTCTTTCCATGAGCACACACACACACAAAAAATCCATGTCATGGGCTGGTGAAGGCAGACAGACACCAAGCAACATCCATTCAGCCAACAATGACATATCTGACAATACACAAACCATCTATTTGAGCTTTCCACATAGAGTTCAGCCAAATCCCCAAAGATTTTCAGTCATAAATCATTAAAAAACCCAGAATTTATTTTTCTTAGCTTGAAAAGAAATTAAGAAATTGTCATGAGTTGAGGCGACAGAACTTTAATGAGTTTTGAAGGTAAGATTGGGGGCAGGTTAATATTAAGACCAAGATTTTCCAGATGGGTAGAATCTCCAGGTAGGTTTAATGTAGCAACTGGTGGGAAAACCACACAATTCAGTGCAAAGGAGGGAAGGGAGGAGACAGGAAGAAAGAAGGTGCAGGAATGGGTATAGAAGATGGTGCAAATATTACTCTGGTTTCTAGGCATCCAGAAAGTCTCCCTATTTTTGTAAGATCCAGCTTCAAGTCGTAGATACCTATTGCCATTAACACAGACTTTTGCAGACTGAAAGAAATAAGTATGTTTGCTATATAGACTAAGAAACAAGAGTTAAAAAAAACCCATAGAGTCAAATAATTCTGAAATTCAATAATTAAATGACACTTAGTACTTGCACCATACATTAATTTCAGAGCAGTGCCTGAACAGTAATTAACAGCCATCACAACAGCTGATAGACTCTATAAATATTATCCCTCGTTTATAAATATGAGAAAAAAGGGGAGGGACAGTAAGTGAAATCCCAAGGCTGCTGAGGAGTTATAGGAGAAGCAAGATGGGAAAGTGGCTATCTTTGAACACCACCTCCACTGGTCAGCAGAACGGGCTGTTCTTCATCCTCAGGAAGGTGAGCACAGTGGGCAATGGGGGAACATTCCACTGCTGCTGGCTGCTTTAAACAGCTGCAGGAATGGTGGACAATGACACAGTGGATTCTTTGCCCTCAGTCCCAGGGTCAGATAAGAACATCCCCATGCATCAGCCCTCTGCAAAGGAAGTATGGTTCAGTTACCAGCAAGTCAGGGCAGAGCTGGAATCAATTAGCTCTACATTAAAAACTACTTTTTGTAGGAAAAAAAAATCTATGTTAAACATTAATACTGGGAAATAAGTTAGCTATTACACAAGAGCAGAACATAGTACAAAAGGACTTTATACACACAGGCAAGTTTGTGAACATAAAGTAAAATGCAGGCCCCACTGAATTCAGTAGGATCAGGGATGCTTGGCTTTAATGAATTTAGTAATTTGTCCACAGATCCTTAGCCTGTAGAGGACACCATATGGTTCACCACTCTTGTTATTAAAGCACAGGGACAAGAAAAATGATGGAGGGCTTCCATTTCCTAGGATAGGTTAGCAATAATGCAATATTTCCATCACCCTGCAAGGAGGTGACATAAGTGCTCCACTAGCCATCCCTGCTAAACCACATATTTCTCCTTCAACACTGCTCTCAGAACTGCTATGGCAGTATTTATACTCTGCCAGAATCGCTTCTCTGTGAGTAAAAAATGGTTATACAAGCAGACAGCACAGCAGCTCCATGTTACTGTGTGCTCCTCTTCATGTGCACACCTGATATTTTGTTTTCAAAGCTGGCCATGGGGCATCTGTGGCAGGTTTCTGGCCTCATGTGAACAGGCTGGTGGCCCCAGCCACCAAAGCAGAAGCTGTGCAGACAGAGCCTGGCTGTATTTGGGTTTTCTAATTTTAAAGCCACACTACATTAGCACTGGTCAAATTCTTCAGGGCACTGAAATCGATCTCTGCAGTAAAGCTGCACCCACGGATGCTGCCCATGTGATCCTGCTTAAATTGGAGCACCACAGAAAAGACAAACTGTTGTGATTGCTTTTATTCTGCTCTCTACAACAGATATTTTCCAGCCTGGTGGGTTGATAGGGGAGAAAAGCAGAATAATCCTGGACTGTCTTAACTGTGTCAGCAGAAGCCTCTGGTGCAGATCAGCTACACTGGCAAGAGTTTGTGTTCTCTGGGATAGTTTGGTTTGCTCATAAAATATAGCTCTGCTTCCTTTAGGAGCACAGAGAGCAGAAATGGTGATACAGCTACACACCCAAGAACAAACTGTGTTGCTCAAATCACTGTACCTGCATTAATGGGCAAGAAAAATCCTTCTAGGGCCAGCACAGCTTCCGAGTGCCATGCCTGAGCTTTGAGAAACTTGAGCAACTGCTTTAATGTGTGACCAGGTCCAGCTGTCACTCACTCCCACTTGCAAAGGTTATCAACCCCTGAGCAATGTGAGGTGAAGGAAATGTCACCTCCTCTTTGGTGGCTCCAAATTTTGATCCGCAGCATTAGCTGAAGCCTTAATGTGCAGGATTCGGAACGGGAGCAGATGTGAGTGGGTGCACATCTCCTTCTGCTGACTCTTAGAAGGTTGTGACTCTGAACAGAGGGACAGAGCAGACAGCTGGAGGCAATAACATCTTAAACTGCTACAGCAAGAGTTACCATCTGACAAACCCCTTGGTAATGAAATTGTACACATTGACTTGAGAAATACAGATGTTAAGATCATCTGCTAAAGCACCAGCAAGTAGGGAGAATATGTGGTAAATTTCCTCTGTGGGCCAGCATTGCCCCAGGACTTCTGTGGCTGAAACCAGGACTCAACCCTGGCTTTCTCTTTTGTGCTTTCCCTTTTGTGCTTTCCCTTTTCAGTCAGTCTCTAGCAAGGGAGAGGTGATGGTTTTTCAGCCTTTCCTGGGCTTGCTGTTAAGGAGATCTGCAGACTGGGGCTTTTCTGGTGCTCAGCTGTGTGAACAGGAACAGGACAACCCCGGGACCTGAACATGCAAAGAATATCTCTGATTACCCTGACCAGTCTCTGGCTGGAAGGTGAGAGTGATGGAGCCAGAAGCAGTAGGGGCAAGAGCAAAATTGCTGCTGTTCAGGGCAGTCAGTGACCTGTCCCAAAACACCCTGAGTCCTGCTCAGTGACTACTTTTGTTGTTACTGACATATTGCAGGGAACAGAGCCTCCTGCTGCTTCCCAGATGAGACTCAGGCTCCCTCTTGCTAACTTTCCTGCTGAGCCCTGTGAGCTTTGGGAGCCAGACCCCTTTAAGGGTTGAAAAGGGATCCCCTGCCAGCAGGAGGGACAGAGAATTCCTCACTCCCTCCCTGGCTCCCCTCCATGCTCTCATATCAGACAAAACCAGATCTTCTCAGGCTGAGGAAAGCACCAAGCAAAGCTGTTTTCATTCAAGGCACATTTTCCACCCCCTAGTCTTATTATATGGTGAGATGGGAGATGAAGAAAAAGATGAGCTAATGCCACTGCCTTTTCTCTAAAAAGCTGCTGATCCTTCTCAGAAAAGCAGTACCTCTGCTGGAATGAGTCATCCAGCATTTCCTACTCATTTCTTAAATTATCAATGGAGAGAAAGAGAGATGCTCAAAGACGCTGAATTAATATCTGGAAGCTTCTAGGGATGCCTTCTGCCCTCTCTAAATTCTCTACAGAAAATTTTCTTTAGGCTGGAAGAAATGTTTCTGTACCATAGGCTAGAGACCCCAGAAGCAGGCTGGTGCTGACCTAAATTAAATCATAGGATCATAGAATATTCTGAGTTGGAAGGGACTCACAATGATCATCAAAATCCAACTCCTGCCCTCACACAGGACAGCTCCAAGAATCCCACAGTGAGCC
Source organism: Pycnonotus jocosus (assembly GCA_013400435.1). Lineage (NCBI taxonomy): Eukaryota > Metazoa > Chordata > Aves > Passeriformes > Pycnonotidae > Pycnonotus > Pycnonotus jocosus. Next base: position 99,700 of record VWYP01020109.1, on the reverse strand, counting down.
TGAGAGCTCTGTCCAAACACTTCCTGAGCTCTGTCAGGCTTGGAGCTTTGACCACCACCCTGGGGAGCCTGTGCCAGTGCCCAACCATGTGCTGGATGAAGAACATAAAATCTGGGTGCTTGTTTATGCTTGGACAATGCCCACTCTGGAAGACACAGTGCAGGAGTGCTATGTACACATCTGTGGTGCTCCAGCCACTCACTGGACCCCAGCTCATGGGACAAGTCTGGGGCAGGCTCAGTGTCCTGTAGTAAGGGTGAGGAATTCTGGCTGCCAGATCACCCCTCTTATTCCAGGTTCTGCCTCTGCTACTCCTCCTCACAGGCTGATGTGAACAAAGCCTAAATGAGGTGGCATTTATCAGGCAGTTTGCTCCCTTCCCTTGTGGCTCATTCTGCTCCTTTTCTCCCTTCTCTCTTACCACTGTTTTCCTTCTTGCTCTTCCTCCCACTCAGCAAGCTGCTGGCTTTCCAAGGATAGCTTTGCCCTGAAGGTCAGAGCTGCTGCTAGCAGCTGTTTTATTTCTTATTAGTGTTTGAGGAGTTCCCTCCCTGCCTCCCAGGTCTGCCTGCAATCCCTGCAATGACATATCTATAAAATATCTGCACCTCCAGTCTAATGACACAAACTAGATTTCAAGGCTATTGAACTAACAGGGTATCTTAGCAACAAATATTTATTTTAATAACAGTATCCCCAGCCATGTTAAACAAGCACCTACTTCGACAGTCAGAATGCCCTAGAACATTTTATTTTGTACCACAACCCACCTTCTGTTGGCTCATCTCCACTATAAAGAGTTGCTAAAGTCAATGCCATTGTCCCAGAGAGGTTGTCCTCAGCGACTTCCCAACATTTTAGAGCAATACCCAAAAGAAGCAGGTCCCTGCACTCCTGCTAACCACCCACACAGATCTGATGTGGGGGCTTTCCTCTCACTATCTGCTAGAAATTTCTTCTTGTTGCTGGTGTTGATCTGCTCAGAGGAGTTGTAGAACTGATTTCTTGCATTGTTTGTTTATTGCATATCTGAAGATTGCAACATTCCAGCTTTTCCCCCAGCAAGGACCACCAGGCTGCTGCCTGCTCTCATCACAGTTGATCCTTGACTGGCATCCTCTCCTCGAAGCTTTCAGGAAGCAACCTGCTACTTCCCTGCTACTGCTCATTCATGCTGCTCACCCAACTTGCCACGAGGCTTTACCATCCATTTCCTCTGGCCCTTATTAGGATTCCAGGAAGGATTTTTCTTTAAAAGAAATTTCCAATTTCCTCTCGAAAATTAGCTGTAGTGGAAACATTCACACATCAGAAATAATGGCTAACATAACCACCTAGCTTTACTGTTTTATTGTCATTGTACATTTTGCAATTACCTTTTCCTCTCCCCTGCTAGCTAAGCCAAGAGACTGACTGTGACATCAAACCATAATTTGTATGGTCATCGTTATAAATTTATGAAAGCAAGTAATAGTTTGTCTTATAGAATAAAATAACACAGCATGAAATTAGAGTAGCTTATCTTCATATTCCTTGGATAGCACATCGTTGCTCCCTGATGGGTTGAAAGCTCTTGCTTTTGATAAAGTCACAAGTATCTGCCTTTGTACTCTCCTAGTGAGATATTTTAGTGACAGAAACATCCAGAAATGTTTTTCTCAGCATTGCCCTATAGAGGACAAATTCAGCCCTTCTTGTCCCCAGCACTCACAGGGCTTCAGTTTTGTTTCAGGAAGGGAAATCTGTGGCCATCAGAAAGCACAGCCTCTCCTGGTGGACATTTGCACTGGGATTGTTGAGCAATACATTCTCCAGTTCTCTATTTTTCCATATTGCCTCCTGTCCATTTGTGTGTCAGCAGCAGTGAATCAAGCAGCATCTGAGCAAGTCTACTCCAGGGATTCAGCATGGTCCAGCCTGGGCCAGTGGGCATTATCCTGGCTCCTGGGGATGGTCCAGCACAGGCCAGAGTGCACTCGCTCAGCTCCCAGACACAGCTGCAGGCTCCTCACTGGACTGCTCCACTTCCAGATTGGCTTTGTCCATTTATATCCTCTCTTCCACCTGCCACCCTCCTCCTCCAGTTACAAATGAATGTTTGTGTACAGCTCAAGGAGAAACACCTTTCACAGCTTCATAAAAATAAATGATGTCAGCCTGTTGCTGAGCTACTCAGGAAGTTCTGCTGAGGACAAAATCTGTTCCAAAGCTGCCATCATGCAGTATTTAGCAATCTCACCTGTGCCACAGGGTGGATCTACTACCCCGCAAACTGTGTGCATGGACAGGGGAACTTGTAGTGACACCCATCTCCCTGAAACAACCACAGGACTTTAAAAAAATGTGATAGCAAGAATCACTGTTTACACCTGGATAGCTGAGCACTGCTTGTGTTCAAAGAGGAATATTGCTCACCTCTCTCATTCTTGCTTGCTAAGGATCAAAGTCCTGACTAAACAGGTGATGTGACCTGTGCTGCTCCCCAGACAAGTGAAAAGAGTGTTTTGTGTGGGATGCCAGACACTTGTGGTCTGAAAACAACTCTTCCTCTGATTCTCTCAGCATAACTTCATTAATGACAAGGACTGAGAGTCAAAGTGACAGCCTCATCATTTGATTTGATTGCTTATTGTGTTAATTTGGAACGGAAGCACTTTGAAGCTATTAATCTATTGATTCATTTTTACTTGAGAACATAATTTGATTACTCTATTTTTTGCATTTTTATTAGCTTTGTAAATAAACTAAGTAGCATGCTTGCTTCCAATTTATGTTTGTTCTATTATTCAGTTTGATAAATTCTATAAAAAAGGGCGCTGAGCTGGTTAGGTTAGACCATTCCAAAGACAAGCCTGCCTAACATGGCCAAGGCAAGTCTATCCATGTAGCTCTTCTTCCACATTATCCATATTCAGCATATACAGCTTTACTGTGTCCAGCAGCAATACCCCCTTCCCTATTCATAAAGCACAGCTGGCTGCTCCAAATGCATCACAGTTCTATTTTCTGATGTGTGAGCCACACTTTTTTGCAGCTGCATGAACCAACCTTTGCCAATGTCCCTCTAAGCCAGTACCAGCACAAAAACACACTCCAGTTTTTTTCTAGGTGGAGATCATCTCCCTATTCACCCACAGCAGGCTGCTCATATGTATCCACATACAGCCCTATAAATTAGGGCAGCCTGAATTCATAAAAGCAGGCAAGCTGTTGGTGTTTTGGGCTGTTTTTAGCACTGCTGCTCAGTTGAAGCAAGAAAAATGGATGCAAAGATAGAGGTTTAACTTGCTGCTCTCCAAACACAAAGCACTTTTCACCATTGCCAAGGTGTTCACTTCCAATCCCAGATTCTAAGAGAATCTGACACCTGTTGTAAGGCAACACCTCTTGGGATAAATTTGCTTTTTATGGGTCTCAAAAGAGGAGATGCCATGAAAGCTATAGTGTTGAGTGCTGCTTCATAAACTGCCCTAAATTTAGGTTTTGTTGTTTACAGCTACAGCAGCAATGCATTTCAAAGCACTGGTTGGATTGTAGCTAGGAAATTGAAGATGAGAGATCTGACCTTTAAAAATGTGAGCTCTTTGTCTAATCAAAGTACAGCCACCTATTGTTCCTCCCTCCTGTGAAGGCCAACCTTCACCCTCTGGGCTTTGCAACATCATCACCCTCAGTGTGGACTGGGAGTATGAAATAAACTTCCCTCTAGAGACTATCAGTGTTTCTTGATCATGGACACTGTCAGTGAGTCATCAGTTAGATAATCAGTTAAATATAAAGCTGGAAATTAGCTGGGAAAATGATGGAGAAAGATCCCATCAAATATTTGTGTCTAAGTAACAGAGATCCTGCTCAGCCAGGCTTAAATCCATTTGTGTTTAAACAAACATTTGAATGGCCTCTGTTTGTTCACAGGGAAATGTGGAGAGGGGCTGTTCATCAGTGCTTGTACAAATCCATGCTGCAGGAATTGGTACCAACATGCTTTAACCCTCACTGTGTGGGCAGGGGGTGTTTGGGAGAGTGTGAGGGAGCACAGAGAGATCAGGGAATGAAGCAGGCAGCAGTTTTAGTCCAGACCCACGAGATGGATGCCTGGTGGTGGTGAGGAGGAAGAGGAAACCTTTAGAAGAGGTGAAGTCCTTGACCAGAATCAAGGTGTTTGTGGTCCTGAGCAGGAGCACAGGACGAGATGCCTGAGCAGGAGCTGGGCAGAAGGGTGCAGCTAAATAAAACTCTTTATGGGCACTGCCCCACTCTAGCTTTGACCTTAAAGATCCCTGAGATGGACTTGTTGGCTGGGAGAGGGAGACACTGATAACTGTTTAGCACATGGTTCAAAACCTGATTCCTGTCTGGATGAAAAGGACACATCCAGCCCTGCTGCCCAGAGATAAGTGTGGAAAGAGAATTGGGTATCTTGGCGAGATTTCTGCTGGAGCTGAATTCAAACTGCAAATGAATACATCACTTGCAACTCTCCAATACCTATTATCCCCTTTGCTATCTTGAATCCAAGTCCTCTGTCTTCTGGAGTTCAGTTCTTACTTTAAATGAGACATTTTTCCTGAAGAGCAACTCTCCAATTTAGGAGCAGACAATAAAATAATAAAAGGGTAGGTATAAATCACCTCTCGTGACTTGGAATAGCTCTGCAATTATTCGGGTCTATAAGGCTTAGCTAATGTTTCTAATGTAATATTCTGCCACGGGATTTAATTTGCCTCATATGAGTCATTTAGGAACCTGAGCATAGATGCAGAACTGACAAATATCTATTAAACCAGTATGTCCAGAGACAGTGGGGTGGATTTGTCCATCACTAGGTATTATGGCAACACTGAGCAGATGATTTTGGATAGATAGCCTCAGCTGTAAACTCTATTTAATTACATGTTTGTTATTCTCTTATTGTTTTCTCTCTTCCATTGAGACATGTGCATCAAGAGCTCTCTCACATGAGATTTCTAGGCACAAACAACTAATTTACATTAAGTGGTTTTCTTAGTCATCTGCCTGTTACGTTCCCATCTGGATATAATTCCACACCATGGAGTGGGCCTTTTTTTGTGGATTGGAAGTGGCTGTTGTCACTCTGAGAGCTCATGACTGAGGTATGAGATACCTTTTGTGACCTTTTTTGAGGTCACAAATACCACAGAAGGTTATAGCAGCAATTACCACACCTCCAGTTACTTCAATTGAATTGCCCATGACATTCCCAGCACACCTCCATGTGCTGTTGTTTGCATGTGCTAGAAATGATGTTGCACTTTTCATGAGCTAATAGCAATCAGCAGAACTAATGGTTAGTGGTTATTTTAGGCAGCATTGTCTCTGATGTTAGCCCTCAGTTTTCTTCTCAGCAGTTGTCATGATGGACCTGAACATGATATTATTCTTGGTCACAAGGTCCTTGACTATAAAACTGGTTAAAACTGGCTTCAATCCAAAGTCACTAAAAAAGCTCTTTCAAGCAAAATCACTGGGAAAGTGGCTACTGGTTAAAGAGAAAAATGTAAATGGAATTGAAAAGCAAAAGCTAAGAGAGGAGGCTATTCAGTCAAGACCTGACACTCTCTGTGCCTGATCTGTGCTTTTCTTCACCACCTTTCTCCAGATAGGAAAAAGTGATGCACTTCTTACTGTACCACCTGCATGTTACCCAGGGAGACAAAATTCCTCAATTAAAAACAAAATGCAAGGCTGTAGGCTTTCAGAACTAAGCTTCGTTTTTAAAATTCAAACTCCTCACATCTTCAGGCAAAATAGCATGCAGCATTTAACCTACAGACTTCTTGTTCCCGTGTTTTGAATTAATATTAACCATGAACAATTCTACTGGAAGAAGAGACTGAACACCAGTGTTGCAGAATACACTTCTGGATGTGTACAGGTTTCTGAAGAGACTATCAGCAATTCCTTTTCTTCTTTTATTGTGTCTAACTAGAGGAAACTCCCAAAAAATCAGACAAGCCTGGCACTATACAGCCCTAAACTTCCCTTGTCATCTACCTTCCACACTTAATTTCTCCCTGCCCTCTTTCTGCTGCACTTTGGAATAAAACAGGTCTTTAATAAGTGTTGATTACAAAATGCCCTGATCCCATCCTGCTTAGATTGCATGAATGGCCTATTGCTAGACTGTTCTGAACTTGACCCTCATTCTGCATCCAAATTCAATGATACAGCCATTCATCAGCTTGATTTTGGCAGTGCTATACATGCCCTCTGAAACATTATTTTTGGCAGGCTCTCAAAGCACGAGCGACTTTCAGCATACAAATCTCATTTGCTGCATCGTCTCCCTCATGATCCTTGATCAGCAGGAGCTCAGGACCTTGGCTGACTAGCACAGAGCCAAAAATAGTGTGTTTGTCAGTGCAAGTCTGCACAATCATTAAAATGCAACCCCAGTGACAACAGTTGGTGTGTGCATCTGTGCTGCTGGTTGTTGGTATGTGCTCTGAGACTGCTTCTCTCCACCTGTGTTCATGTGAGCCGGTCAGCAGGAGGAAGGTGCCCTAAAAGCACTTCCATCTGGCCCCTAAATTCAGCAAATGTTGCAGTAAGTTGATTTGTCCCACCAAGGACTATCCCACCACAAAGAGCAGACCCCTAAATCAAGGCCTTTTTTGATTAGAGAAGCAGTAGTAATGACTCTGTGTATTTTTTTAAGCTTTGGAAAATTTTAGAAGCATTTCTATTCTTTTTGATGGCCTGAAGCTGATTGTTGGTTACCCCTGTGTTTGCTTCCCAATGAGGAAATGGCAGCACAGAACAAGCCTGGGAATCTCCTTGACACTCAGATTTTCTTCTTGGAGGACCAGATCTCAGGCTTTTTCTAAGATTGTTGGATCTTACCTCTTTAAGTCCTCAAAGCCTCCAGCAAAAAGCACAAGGTGCCCTGCCATCCCTGTGTGCAAGGTGTGAGTGTCCCTGCAGCAGCAGCTCTTTGGGAAAGCAGTAGGAAGCATTTGATTGCTGCAGTGCCTTATATAACCCAGCAATACCCACACCAACCGGATCCCCTGTAACTGAAGAAATATTGTGGGGATCTGCTCAAGTCCACTGAGGCACAGGAGACACCACTGCACCCCAAACAGCCCTCTTCAGACACTCCTGCAGGGAAAAAGCTGGAGGAGCTGCCTGGACACTGTCCTTTACTCCCTCAGAGGGGAACCTCAGGACAAGAAGTGATTCAGCAGAAGAGGATGCAGTGCAGGAGTGATTTGCTTGGCAGAGACCCCACTGCAGGTCTGGAGCTGCTGCCCTACAGCACCTCTTTCACTGAAAAATGAGTAAAACCAAAACCTTTGCCTCTCACAGAAGGCAGACACTAAACATGAAGCCACTCAGCACTGTTTGCTCTTAGGTAATATCCCAACCTAACAAACAGGAGTCAGCCTTCACAGCAGCAGCCCCCAGCTTTGCTCTTCCAGTCCTTGTGCTCCCCAGTGAGAGCTGAACACAGCCCCTGCCAGAGCAGGTCTTGGTGCCCTTTTAATGACAGAAAAACCCAGCACTCAGACTGCAAGTGTGATTCTTCAATGAGTTGTGCACATTTCACACCAGTAAATAACTTGTAATAAAATCTATGTTCTAAGGCAGTAAAATCTATTTTGTGATGATGAGGGATCAGGCTCAGTAAAACATATCCAGGATTTAAACAAGTAAAACAGAGCAAACAGCTCCATCCTATCAAGGTAATTTATATCCTGTTAATCACAAAAAAAAAAACAAAACCAACCCAACACGCACAAGAGACATCTGGAAATGAAAATTAACTAAAACCAGACTAACGACATAAACAAGCCTCAAGATCTGTGTAGCTGAGCCTGATGTATATCACAAACTAGATTGCTTGGGGTTTTTGTTTTTAAAAGAACACAACAAATCAGGAAGGAAATTTTCCATTTAAAGCTATAACTTCTCAATTCAGACATTTGTGAGGGCATAAAAGACAGCAGCACAGAGGGAAAAAATAATCTGCCAAGAGCTCTACATGCGTGTTGGTCCCAGAACTAATTGTCTAACAATAACCATTATTTGAGAATCATTTTGGTTGCCAAAATTCACAAATAATATTATTTACAATCTGGTGCATGACCACCTGCAGATTTAACTGAATTTGGAAAATACATACTAGCACATACACACATAAATTTGGAAAAAAATAGTTTTAGTTTTAATTTTAGTTTAAAAAATGACAGTTAAGCGAGCACATTGTTTCCCTGTGCTACATTGTCTTACACTAAGGGCATTTGCTTCTCGTGAAAAAATTTCTGGGTTTGGTGCATTTCCTCTAAATGTGTGAGAAGGCTGTAAATGCTCCTAGCTGAAGAAAACCTGGGCATGGTTTTCACCTCATCACTGACCTTGACTATTTTCTTGCCTATCTAGCTATGAAATCTTCATTCAAAATGCAGTGGGATCTGCCATCTGTTTGATTCCCCTGCAGATCTGGGCATAGCAGTTTGATGATCTGTTTCCATGCCTATAATAGGATTTTTTAAAGGTGGCAAAAGCTACTGCTTAAAAAACTGGGGGGATGTTGCTTATTTTTTTTATTTTCAGTATTGGGAAAAATATCATTATGGAGCTTTCATTTCCTCATATTACCCTCAAGACCTCACCAAAATAAACATTTGTTAAAATTATGGTAAGCTCAGCAAAGCAGAAAGGGTCAGGTTTTGAATTATATACCATTAGATCTTAAACAATACTGTCTGCCAAATCCAGAGTCCACATCATTTTCAAGCACACAAGTAATTTTCAAATACCAGGCTAGTTTTGCAGTGCTGACAGACTAAAATGATCTCCTGCTTTAGGAGTTGACCCAGTTTGACAGAAAAATCTCCAGGAGAAAGCAAATGTAGAACTTTGTATTTTATTTGATACTACTTTACCAACTACAGCAAAGCTCTGAAGGTCAGTAATGTGACCCAGGCACTAAATACCAAATCCTGCATCAAAACAGAGGCTGTTTCCACACTGTGGTGTTGTGGTGAGGTTTATGCAGCCCTGTCTTTATGTCTTCTTTTGCTATATGAAATTGAGTATTGAATACAAGTGATATCATTAAAAATATTTCAAATGAGGCAATAAACTATTTATCTCAGTTCCTAATACAGGTGTGTTTCTGGGGGTTGTCCAGAAAATGAAGAAATTTTAACAAATACACACAATCCAGGACAAACGTGGACAGCACACATTTCACAGGCAATAAATCAATAAAACTTTTATCAGCCTCCACTATGCATCCTTAAAAAGGGAAGCCCTGGTTGATTACCTGTTAATTAAAAATCTGTGTATCTCCAGTCTGGGCCTGGATGCAGCAGTGAAAGGCCAGCAATGAAGGCACCCTTCGTGCCTCAGGTGACAGGGAGAGGAGAGGAGAGGAGAGGAGAGGAGAGACCTGAGTTATCCACCAGCGCCCATAAGGAGGCGAGCATGTAGCAGGGTGTCCTGGTGCTTTCCCTGTGCACCTCCCTTTCCCTTCTGCTCTCACCCCGCTTTGCCTTGGGCTCCTCCTTTCGCTCTGCCTGCTCCAGCACACGGTGCTTTGTTTCCAGTGCCAGGGGGGCTCTGTGAACAAGCTGTGTGTGTTTCTTGTACTCCTTGAGCTGAGCCCATCTCGGGTGGGTGGCCAGCCTGGAGCACAGGCAGGGCTGCAATGTGGCTGCAGCATCGTGACAAGAGTGCCCAGCCTGAAAGCAGCTCCAGAGAGAAGGGGAGCCCTTCCATCTCCACCAAGGCTTCTCCCAAAGGCTCGATTCAAGATATGACACCTGCACTCCTGCCCTAAGCTGGCTCCCAGCCTGATCAAAGCCCAGGAAGAGCTGGAGGGTGTGCTAAGGGTCAGGCAGGTGGTGCTTGGCAGCCTGACACAAGTTGAGACACAAATGTTTGGTGCTTCTCTGCTTAGAGGAACAGAGCTGCTCACCCAATGGCTTAGGGAATTACTGGATGGTTGTGGAGGAAACGAGGCTGCTCACTGAGGGAGCCTGACAGGGACAAGCAGTGGGTGTCTCCAGGGAACAGATTGCTCCTCCAGAAGGAAGGGGTGTGGGCACAAAGCAAGAAAAGCCTCCACAAGGGAAGAAGAGCTGCTCTCGTCCACCTCCTAGCTCACCCAAGAAACAAGCAGGGTCTGAGAGAGCAGATCCTGTCTGTTCCATTCCCCAGCATCACAGGGAAGGAGTCTGCTCCACCATGAGCAGCTGGGCCTCCAAGCTGGAGCCAGAGCTTTTGTGGGCTCATGTAAGAGATACCTGTACTCAACATGCAACAGGCTGTCCTGGAAAAACAAGAACTTTGCCTACACTAGCACTGATGTGGGGACAAGATATGCTGTATGTATCAGTCTTGTTTCTTTTGTTGTTTTAAGATTTGTGGTCATACACTTTACCTGTAATGAATGGGTTTTAAAATGTTATTGCTTTATACAGTATAATTCTATTTGCTAAACATGCTAATATTTTGTTGTCATTTTTTTCCTCTTTTCATCACTAGCATAGTGTTGTAAGATACATGGCAGCTTTAAAAAACAATCATTTAATCTTTTGAAGACAAAAAGAGGAGCCATTGTTTAGAGGAGGGGAAGGAAAACTAGACACCATGTAGAGAGAAAACACATTGGATCAAAATCCATGCAGTGAACCTCAAACTCCTTTCATTATGTACATGGTCTAATTCTACCTTGAGCATGGCTATTTATTAAAGAGCTCTTGGTGTTCCCACAGCCCCTGTGGTGCCCTTCAATGTCCCTTGGAATATCACATTCCACACCTTGACCTCCCTCAGCAGCATCCATGTTGTCCATGGTCCATCATCCATCTCACACCAGAGCTTTCCCCATCCCACTGTCCATAAGCTGAGGACATCCAGAATTCCCTTTCTGCTCAAATAGCTGCACAAGACTCAGGTTATGGCTTCCTTTCCTCTGGAACTAGACCTCACATGCATACAAGGAAAAGCAAACCTCAGGGAAAAATGAAGTTTTCTCAAACCTGTGTCCAGACTGTAACTGGAATGGTCTCTGAAAGGATGGGAACACTCTTGCTGCAGGGCTCTTATGGCTGACAGAAAATCCAGAGTCTGAAGCTTGGACAAGAAGAGTGGGAGCAGCCCAGGCAGGAGGTCAGGGTCCCCCCCAAGTACCACCTGTGATTGCTGTCAGAGACAAGGTCCAGGGCCTGGCAGGTCCTTGCAGGTGGCCAGGCAGACCAGTGTCTTACCCAGCCCAGAAAACACCACACAATACACAGACAGACAGTCCCATGTCAGCCAGGAGCCTGTGTCTGTCACACTGGGGGATTGCTGCAGAAGAGAAAAGCTGGGATTTGCTCTCCTGCCCCTGTTTCTTATGCAAACACTCACAGACCAGTGATAACAATGGGTAACTTCTGGCAGCACTGGAGAAGAAAGAGGTTGAGATTCCCAGTTCTGCCTGCATTTGCTTCAGGGCACACAAAAGAGAAATCTAGTGGAAACAAACCATGGTACAATCAAGAAAATAAGGAAAATGCAAACAGTACTGAACTCTTTGGTGTTCACAGTTTAACATGCAGCCCAACCACACTTCTTGACACAAGCTAAATAGCAGAAAACCATGGAGGAGGGGGACCTCATAGATGATTCCTGGTCCCTCACACTGATCTTTCCAGAAGAAGAAATTATCTAATTCCTCCCAATATTATTGTAAATTATCTACTGACCTTAAGAAAATGTCCAGGTATTCCAGGGACACACAGGAGAGAATCTGGTGTTGTTATTCATAACTACAAAGAAAAGAAAAAAACAGAGAAAATACAGTGTGACAAACCAATTTGAGTGCCTTGGCAAATGTGCAGGGTTAATTGTCACTTTATTGCTGAAGATGAAGATAATTAAATTGTGTGTCTCCATTTTTCTTGCTGTGTGTCAAAACTCTCATCATTTGGAGATGCAATAATCCTTCTCCTGAAATAATATAGACCTGCTCTTTGTGTATTTATATGCCCTTTGTGTATTTTTCTGCTTTCTGACTTCTTGTCTTTTCCAAGTCCTCCACCCTCCCTCTGTAAATGCTGCTGATCTTAATTTATGTGGTAGTTATGCTTAGTCACAGAAATGTATTTCTGTTCTATAGCCTTCAAGAGGACACTTCACAAAGCTTTGGCATAATCAGGAAGGGCATCACAGGCCATGAGAAGTACCTGCCTACAGAACAGCTATAAACTTCCCTTTTAAATCAAGGCATTTTCTGAGAAATACAAAGAGTTATGAAAAGCTTATTTGTATCTGAGTTACTGATAAAGCTAGATATTGCATGTCTACTCTGAAGGGAAAGAGGATAAAGAACATCTCTTTTTGGCCTAACATAAAAGCCTAAACTGAGCATAACTCAGAGAGCACGAGGTACTTCCTATAAAGCATCCTAAAGACCTTCTTAAAAGCTTTAAGAAAGTTTCCTAGCATTATTACCTCTTCCTCTGCAAACATGTACTGCTGCCCATCAGGGTAAGCACTGTGATCTCAATAGTGCAGAGCCATCCCATGAGCCCTTTATGCTGAATCTGTGCTGAATATGAATTTCATCCTAACTCACATCTGTTGCCAAACCACTGAAACTGATGTCTGTATTTGCTCCCTTATGCCTGTGCTGCAGGAGACTGGCCCTTTATCTCCAAGTTGTGGTACATGGAAACACCTTGGTTGACTTTGTCAGTGCAACATTCATCTCCTTACAGGATCTATTCTGGCAAATCATTCTCTGGCACTGGTTTTGTAATCCCATATCTCTTCTTTGGGGACCTATAAAGCCTGAGGCATCTTTCAAAGACACATTTTGGGGCCTGGGCTGGGCAGCTTTGTCCCATTGATGCATCTGCCAAAAACATGCAGCCACCAGCCATGTGACAAACTGAGTGCTGTGCTTTTTTAGAGCTGAATTTNTTTTTCCTCCTGCCTCCTGCCTTTTGTCACAAAGCTTGTGGTTACTCTGCAATGGAGTGATTCAGGCTCCACCTGCTGAGGACAGCTGCTGGCAGGCCACATGGAGACAGGGGGAGTGAGAAAAGGACAAAAACCCCTCAAACCTCTGCTCTCCAGGGAGGATGAAGTGAGTGTGGATTATAAACCTGAATGCCTAATAAAGATAGCAGAGGTTGCTGCCTTTACATCCAGCAGCACCACAGCAAATCCAGGAAAGGCCAGAATGGGCATGAAGAGAACAAAGAACCACATTCCTCACCTGCTATAACTGCAGAAGAGTGTGAGACCTTTACATTTTTCCACCAGAAAGTTGCTATTTAACTGTCAAATAGCCAAGGTCAGCTTCAGGTAAGGATGGAAGTCTTTATTTTCACTTTCTATGGTACAATGCTCTGCCATGGGATGAAGGAGCTTCTTCTAGACCGACGCTTTGCACACAGACTTATTAAGACAGAAGATATTTCTTCATGTGCATCATGAAGAAATAGGAGCTTACAGATTGAAGAAGAAACCCCTCCAAACTGCCAGTGTTTTAAAGAAATATTTTTCAAATGACACAGTTAGGCAAAAATCTCCTGTTTTGAATAACTACAAGAATGTTCTCTCTGTGGGGAGATGTGAAGAGCAATTATGTTCCCAACTTTGCAAACATGGATTACAGAACTGAAAATGTATTTTGCTTTAGAAAGGTTTGCTTTGATTTTGTTCAAGTAACACTTGAGAATCTGCCCTCCCAAATCCGCAAAACGATGATAAAAATAATTTTAAAAGGTAGATGTGTTTCCAAGCCACGCATAAAGGCTAGCAATTGTTCAGTAATTCCATTTAAGCCTAAAATGTTTGATGGCTCAGTGCTCTTGTCATATTTTAATGGTATTTGCTGTAATCAGGCAGATTTTTGTTCAGTTCTGTTCAGATATTCTCATTTTTAATCCAAAATTTGCATCTACATCCAATAAAGTATATGCTCTTTGACGGTATATGCCAAAAAGCAACTCAGAGTTCCTCCAAAGACAGCCTCATGAAAGAGCTGTAGGTTCAGGTGGAGATATCATGGAGCCCCTGTTTCTCAGTTCTCAGGACATCATCCCTGCCATGGCCTGACATTTGTGAAGAAAGGAGCTGTATTTCCTGACATGGACTTTTCTTCTTGTCCCTCTGTTTTCTCTCTGCTTCCCTGGTGCAAAATCCAATGAGTTTTAACAGCACCATCAGGGGAGGCTTTGTAGGCACTCATGCAGTTTACATCCCCAACACATCCTTCTGAGAAGACTCAGGGGATGTATCTCAAATTAGGCATTATGGGACAGAGTGACCTAAAATCACATGCTATTGGCAGAAAATGTGAGTCTTTGTCAAAATCAGCATCTACCAAAATATCCATTCTGTTTGATATTATAGTTTGTTTCACGCTTTCTTAAAAACACCTGAAGGGGAGGGGAAGTATAACCACAGCTACTGAAATAAATGGCTGCTGTCCCCCAGGCTGTGACAGCAGCATTTATCTTTTCTACAGCCCATGTGTGAGGGGAAGGAAGAGAATTCTCCAGCTCGTAGCTATTTTCTGTCAAAATTCTTAGTGTAATTTTTGTACAGTGAATATTTATAACTGTTGTTAGTGTCAATACAATTTTTTGCAGTTAGTTCACTTATTTACATTTTAATGGCTGAGCCAATAAAGATTTATGCACCTGTCATCTGAATTTTCCACAAAAGTGGTGATTGCTTAAAAAAACCCCCAGTATCTCCTGCAGAATACTCTCTCTCCAAGCATCTTTTAGATGTCTTCATTGTTTTGGGAAACAGTAGGCTAACAGCTCTAAAAGTCATAAGTTAAACCCAGCAAAACCCTGCAGCAGCCTTCATGGCAAAACTCCTGCATATTACAAAAGCACTCGCTCAGGAACCATGTTTTTCTTGCTCTGTTTTTCAAACACTGCCTCTTGAATGGCAAAGGCTGTTTCACCACTTTGATATGTCTCAGCTGCACAAACTACATTACTTTCGTAGCTTGAGGAGATTCACTGTTTAGCGTTGACCTTGTTTTGATTTTAATGCAGTTAAAGTCATAGTTCAGATCCCTGCCTTGTGAGGCGTGCAGGCACAGCACTCAGGAGGGACATGCAGTGCTCCAGCATCCACTCCCCTGCACACACAGCCTCCTCCAAAATGTGAACCACGGAAAAAACCCTGCAGGCATCTCCTCTGTGCCTGCCTGTGGCCTTTGTGCAGCAGCTTGGGCTGCCAAGGCACATGTGTGCCCTCATTCTGGCCATGCTTCTCCTGGAGGCAGCCAGCCCACAAACCTCTTTTATCCTCACCCAGAGGAGGCTGGTGAGACCCACACACTGCTTTGCTGCCAGGGCTCTGCAGGCTCAGCTCCCTTTCCATGCCCAGACTAGCATGGTTATTTATTTCCCTGCTGTCCATCCCTTGCAGGATTCCCCAGTGGGTTGGCGGCTGCAGTGACAGTGAGGAGGAGCAGGCTCTCTCCGGAGCTCTGTGCTCTTTCCAGGGTGTGTTGTCCCTCCAGGAAGAGCTGAGCCAGGTCTGTTCCAGCTGAAGCTGAGGGTCTCAAAGACACAGAGTATGAGATTTCAGATCAGTTTAGCTGGGGTTCAATGTCCAGAGTAGTTTTAGCATAGAGTTCAGATTGGAGGCTGACATGAAGCCAAGGCTAGGGGCCAGGCTCCAGCAGCACCCCAGCTCCATGACCTGCTCTTGCAAGGCACCGTCCATAGGTCACAGCTCTTACAGTCCCTGCACGGTCACCTGCCCTAGAGCTGCAGGAGAGACACGCCACATGCCGAGAGCCGGAGGAGCCCCGGCCCCTCAAATGGCTTCGGTGCTGAGCTCTTGCTCTTAGGAACAGCCCGGCTCAGCCAGACTGCGCGGCTGTAACCAGAGCACCGTCAAACCTGTGCTTCTTGCCCTTGCCGTGGTCTCCAGAGCTTTGAAGCTTGCGCAGGAACACACATTTTAATCGTGACACTGAAAGATATTTTTCTCCTGTACCGGCAATTCCCTCTGCAGCTCCGACCATGCAGCGCCTCCATCCCCAAGCCCCTGGGCAGCCCAAGCAACGCCTCCGAGCACCTTCCCGAGAAAAGGGGGCGGCCAGGGGGTGTCTTTCACCTCATTTTTCAAAACCTCCAGACCCCCTCCCCCTCCTCGAGATATTCCAGTGAATGCCCCCCCTGCGGCCGCGCCCCGCAGATGATGTTCGAGCCCCCTGTGCCCTGCCCTGGGCTGGCGGGGCCGGGGGTCCCCGGGCGGCAGCAGCAGCAGNTCATCTACTCCTTCGTGTTCTGGGTGAGTGCGGCGCGGCGCGGCGCGGGCACACGGGCACCGCCGGGCACGGCCCGGCACCCTCCGGCCCCACCTGCCCGGGCGGGGGGCACCGGGGGCTCCGCAGCGCTGGGCGAGCGGGGACGGGGCATGTCCGCCGGAATACACATCTGCATGCACACACGCATACAAACAGGCGCTCACACATAAATATATACACACATATCTATGCGTAAAAAATGATATGTTTTGCCTCCTCTCGCGGCGAGCACATCCCCCCGAGCCCCCGCGGGGGAAAGTTGCAGGGGTCTCCCGGAGAGGCTCCATAACCTGCCCCCTCCCCGCTGCCCCCCTGGCCGGCCGGAGCGTGTCCGCAGTGCCGGAGCGCGTCCCCCCTGCCCGTCGCGTCCGTGTCCCTGGCGGGGGATGCCACCCCCAGCCCCGGTACCTGCGCTCCGCGGGGGCTGCCCTGGCCCGGCCGCGGAACCCACCGCGCTGCCCGCGTTTCGTAACCGGGCTCAGGCTCCCGCAAACCATTTTCCTGACCCAGATGCATTAATTGAGTTGCCGCGATTGCCTGACGGGCAGCCCGGCCGTGTTTTTCAGGCGACCCCGGGAGCTGGAGGGTTTGGCAGCTCCCCGGCCTGTTACTCAGCAGATCCCCGGCAGGAGCCGCGTATCGCGGCGGCGATCGGCAGGTTAAAGACCTTTTAATGGCACACGGTGACAACACACGATAATGGCCCCGCTGTGTGCAGTTAGAGACCTGCTCCGCACATCAGCGGTACAGCGCACCGAGGCGCATTTGTCACTTCCCAGCCAGGGGAGCTGGTTGTGCTCTGTCGGTTTGGTAGCTTTGTGCTGTGGAAAGTGCCTGTGAAACACGGCAACTCAAATCTTCATCTTTCTGCTTTAAAAGGCATTCTAAACAAAGAATTGCTTATTCATGGCAATAACGTTTGACATCCTTACAGTGAACATAGGACTTCAACTGTTTCAACTTTAACTTCATAGGCTTTCATTTTCTTTTTTTTTTTTTAAGCATAACCGAAACACATTTTGCTTATCCATACTTACGGCAGTACCTCGGTGTTATTGGCCCCCCCCCGATATTTAACATATCCCCCCCCTTCTTTTTTAATTATTTGGGTGGCAGCAGATGTGCCTGATGACTGAAATGGATAGGAAGCTGGAATCTTCTGTTGGGTTTTTTGTTGGCAAGTAGATCCTTCACATCAGTCACAAGGAGGTACATGGTTAAGTTTATATACTTACCACAGTTTTAAGATTCATCCTTTCCAGCCCTCAGTTCTCAGCAGATCTGTAAGAAACCCCTCTTCATCCTCTGACGAATGAGCAACTGCAGGAGCTCAGGCAAATTCATGCCATCTTTTAAAGTTGCATCTTTTTTTAAAAAATGATCGTTGTATCTGCTGTAGCCCGAATAAACAGAGGACTTGGATCAGCATGCCCGTTGAGCTAGCACATTTCACCAACGCTAATCTCATTTAAAAAGAGAGAATTGTACACTGAGCCAAGCAGCTGGCTGAGGGCATTTGTGCCGTAGGCTGTCACGATGCCAGGCCAGGTTGACAGCTGGGACCTCGTAGGTTAAATAAAACAGCTGAGCTCCGGTTTGGGCTCCAGCAACGTGGCTGTGCTGGTGGGATGCTCTGCTGGGAATTCTTTTCCTCTGAACTGTGGGTCAGGCTCCCGTGTGTCCTGATCTTCTCCAAGGGCATGGCCCACTCTCCCAGTTACTTAACATTCGACGGCCGCCAGAGTCTCTGTTTGTCCTCTTCCTTGAGCCTGGAAAAGGAGGAGGAAATCAATGGCTGGGGACAGAATCCTGCAGCCATGATCAAAGGAGAATGAAGAATCATGCTTGCTGTTGCATCTGGTTTCTCAAGGCACCAGCCTAGGGACACCTAGGCAGGTCTCAGTGGGAGAAGACAGCAAAGCATTTGGTAAAGGTCCAGAGCATTTGACAGCAGATTCTAAGTCTTTATCAGTTGTTCTGTGCTAAAAGGAAGAACAAAAACTAATTCACATTTTTGTCCCCTTTCTGAGCTCTGAATCAATTTAGGATAAATTGGAGCAAGGGTGCAGCTATTGCCACCCTTGGAGAGGTAAAACATGGCATGCTCTGGCTGGATGCTCATTTCTTTTTTTTTCAGGCAAGATTGAGAGCTGAGAGATGCATGGACTTCCCTCAACACCCTCCCTCCATTATTTTCTGGGGTAATTTTTGTACTCTTAGAGGCTGCTGGCTCCAGAGTCAGTGTAACTCAACTTGTGAATTCTCAGAGCTGAAAATATGGGAAGGATTCTATTGGAGGAACTATTTTAAAAATTTATTTCTTGGACTGATCTAAATGCCAGAAGGAAACCATGCCAGCGCCACAAATGGCTGGTTTGTAAATTTTTATTCTGACGGCTTTCCCACATTTTTTGGAGAGGTTGTAAGCTGATTTCTGAGGGAGAAAGCTCTGCGTTGCTTAGCTGCAGTTTGTATGGGTCTTTTTCTAGCTGTGCGAATGGAGCTGCAATACAATACAGGGCAGAAACTCATCCTGTGACAGGGTGGTATGTGGTGGCAACCCTTTGCCTGTTGGGTCAGGTAGTTACAGATGTGACAAGTGGGGAGAAGATGCTTCTTTGCATCCAGTGAGCTGTTCTGAACCACCACGAAGGACTTCTGTGTGTTTCACATTGTTGGTAAAATAAGGAAATCTGTGTACGCAGCATGTTCCCGCAACAAGCGATTTTTTTGTCAGGGTTAAATATGAATTGCATTTGTATCTGTGGGACAGATGTGTATAGGTGGAGGCTTTTAGTATAGGCATTAAATGAGACTGCATGGATTTCATGGGAGCTGTAGGACTGTAATGGAGAGACACAGTTCATTCAAATTTCATACTGTGTAGCTTGTTCCTTTCCAAATAGGTTTTGTTTAATGTAATTTGTTATTTTGATAGCTTCCTTTCCTCCCCCTCACCATACTTTCTCAACTTCTTTCTGTAAATGTATCAACATGGTAAAAAAATTCCATAAACAGAGATAACAAGCTTTTTGTGTGCTCATATGTATTGTTATTCATAGAACACATTAAATGCCTAAGGTTACCGCTTTTGGTCCTTAAGGGATGTAGTAATAAAAATTCAACAGCCATTTTTTTCCTAATCAGAATTCTGTACTGAATGCATCTGGTTTGGAACTAGTAGATTAAAAAAAGGTGATAAAAGCTCTGCTTGGCTGTTACCTATTTTTATTTTTTCCTTTTGGGTATCATAAATTGCTTGCATAGAAATCCAAGATACAAGCTGTCTTGTTTTTAAGAGAAGATGAATTTTGGATTAGAATTCTAAGTGAATTTTTTATAGGAGAGAGAAACCTTGAAGCACCCCTCAGTATCTTGTATTTGTCTAGTACTTAAGTAACCTTTGGTCTTAAAACACGTGTATAATTAATATTTCATTGCAGCCTTCTAAATATATTTTGTTACCAAATTAACTGCCTGCCTCAATGTGTTTTGGGAGGGAGCTTTAAGGTTGCATGCACTTGTCCTTAAAGTTATATGGCTGAGAAAAATGGGTTTTGTCTTCTAAGCAAAGCTTGCTGTTGCCCCAAATAGGCACCATAGCAAAGTGATTGCTTTCTGATCCTACGCCCTGTCAGACAGTCAGCACTCCAATGAGTGCTTTGTGTGTGCTGTCCTGCTGGAATTGGGTTTTCTTGCTGTCAGTTAATGTAATAAAAGTGTGGAAGTAGAGTTTCCATTTAGATAATGTTCCAAGGTGTGTCACTGATCTGAAGAGCATCTTCCAAAGTTTTTGGGGGCTACATTAGGTTCTTAGAACTTGGTATGTCTTTGGCTATGGGACAAAATCAGAACTTAGGTAGCTACCCATAGCTAGGGGTAGTTTGGTTTTCCAAGTTTTTGTTGCTTTGAACACAGACCTGTGCATGCTGGTGTAACCCCTCGGAAGTTAGCAGGTGGCAGGAGAGTGGTGAGGCAGGTAAGTGTTGCTTGGCTGTGAAGCCACTCCAGGGCTGTGATTTTTAAAAAGGTTGAAATTGTGTGTTTTGATATGGTTCCTCTTCTTTTAGCCAGCTCCTCTGGGAATGTGGTGTCACTGGTGTGGAGGTCAGGGGGTCTGGAGATGGCCCCATGAAGGACAATGGGCTCAGTGGCCCTCTGGCACAGAAGGTGTGAAAAATCTTGGTCTGCTGTGAAGTGCCCCCCTCCATTTCCATCTTCTCAGAATTCTCCCCAAATGAGGTCACTTGTGGGTGCTGGGAGTGGCTCTGCTGTTGGGACAGGCAGCTCCTGCTGTGGCAGGAGGGTGGAGGGGACATTGCCCTGACATTCCCGAGGCTCACAAAGCTGGTTTCTGGGAAATGATGACACAAAGAGTGAGTGTGGTGGCCTGCTGGGGAACATAGATTTATGGCTCAACTCCTGACCCATCCTCAAATGCAGCCATGAGCTGTGCATTATAATGTGGGATTAAATTTCTGTGTCCCTTTGAGTTACTAGTGGCATTAGTCATCTCCCCTATAAGTGTCCAGCAGGGTTGCTGCAATAACTGGTTTTCTCTCCAGATCTTCTTTCCAGTGCTTCTGCATTGGTTCCTGCATCTTTCTGGTCTTTTTAATACTTCTTACCAAGCTTGTATTTCTTTTCTTTTAATTCTTTCAAAGTATATGTTAGCAGATGGTTTTAAATGAAATATTTTGGGAAATTTTTAGCTTTCCCATGTGGCTTAGATTGCTCAATCTCTTAGTAGTTCCATTTGATTGCAAAGTCAACATTGCTACCCTTTTAGAAAGACTCTTGTGTAGTTACCTGAAATCCCCTCAAAAAAACAAGCTCTCAAAAATGCACAACATCCCCCCATCACGACAGATTTGAAGTGCTCCATTGTTTAGGCACAAACCTCATGCAGTTGCCTCCTTAAGTCAGTTGTTTCCTGTTCTGTTCTCATAATGATAAACATGAAAGATTAAAGATAATGGTGTTTTCTAGTGAGCATAGCCCAAGGTGAAATCTGTTGGCTAAATAAATAACTGGATTTTTAAAAAACAACCAAAGAAAGGCTAGATGGTGTTTGAAACCACAACTCCAGAGGCAGCTTTCTAAGTTCCTTCTTGGGATGTGTACCCAGCTTGGCTTAGTTTGGTGGAGTTTTGATTGGGATTTTTCACATTCTGGAAATCATGTGGGTTTGGTACAAATTAGCATTTTACACCTCATTTAATGGGATAATTGATTTTGCCTTTGGCTAAATGCTCTTCTTTTCTGTTTGTGGAGCTGTGCTTGCATCTCGGCAGGTGCAAGCCCTTGACCTTGGAGTTTGCATCAGGACAGTTCTGTAGTCTGAAGATGGGGACATTTTCACATTAATGGGTCACTTTGGACTGGTGAAGGAGGGTAGTGGGTGAGTCTGGAAGTTGTTTCAGTTCTGTTTGGGAAGGCACAGGATGCATTCATAGCCAAGCAGTGGCAGGAGCCCTTGTTTTGCACAGAAGAGGGGATGAGTCTGTGGGGGAGTGCCACTGTGTGTGTAGTAAACATTTGGCTGTTTAGCATTCCCTCGTGCTCTGAGCAACCTGTAGTGTGGCCTAAACAGGGTAAATATAAATTCTAGGGAAAGGTGCTGGGGAGGCCTTGTTAGCACTTTTCCATGAAAACAGCAGTAGAGCCCTTGGATGCTGCTTCGTTCCAGCCTTGCTTGTCAAGGAAATGGAGGCAATTATCAGAGGTAAACCAAGGGAATTTAAAATGGATCCAATAATCTGATTTTATCTCTGATTCTGTGACCATTTATCAATTCCCCGTGCTGTCAGGGAGGGAAATTAGGTTACCTGGTACCGTTAGTTGTCTCCATCTCTGGATTTTTATCATCATTTCTTCCATTGTTACAACTGTCCTACAAATTTACGTGCCAGTGAGTTAATAGATGAATATCTAGAAAGGCTCTTTGTGCATGTGAGCTTGCAGAAACATCTCCTTCAATCTTTCACATGCTGTTTAAGCCTGGTGATGCTTGTTACAGAGATGCTGGCTTTGCTGTAGTGCTGAGTCCATTCTGCAGCCACCAAATTTGCACTTTTCAGCCCCATTGATCGCAGTGCCCTGCAAACCTTGGCCACTGAATCTTTAGAATAAAATGCAGGACTCCAGAAGTGACTGTGGGGAGCAGATGACAGATATTGCAGGACTATTTTCATTTGCATAATGTTACTTCTTTGGGCTGATTTCTATTAATTAGCATTTAATAATCTCTCAGAGAAGAGATCCTTCACATGGGCAGAGCAGGCTTCTTTCCATCTGAGCTCTCTCTCACGATGGTGGGCAGATGGTTGAAATGTTCTGTCTCTATAACAGTTCTGGGTTAGGAGAGGGAAGCATTTGAATTTCCCTTGCACTGAAGGACTCTGAAGCATGGTACACTTGTGTCTTGCTGGATTATCGTTACTTCACAGCTGAGCTGATTCTCTGAGCTCTGGGAGGAGGACACAGGATTTTTAGGAGCTGTAATAAAGGAGTGGAACTTAATGTTGTTAATACTAATTTTGCTGTAATTTCCACATAGTGTTTTGCAAGATGTTTTCCAGATGTGCTTTTTTCACCTCTATGTTTCTGGGGACAGTACTAAAATCTTTAAAAGAAGCAACCAGCCCCCCTTTCCTCTCTGTTTCTTGTTTTTCCCATCTCCCTGAATTGCTGTGCTGAGTTCAGTTGGTGATTGGTCACTGTGTGAAGCTGGCAGTGACCCCCTCCCAAAATCCAGGCAGGACTCACCACATTCACCAACAGCCTGGGCTGAGCAGAAGGTTGAAATTTTGTCTTGCCATCATTTATTATCGAGAGATATTTGCTGAGGGCTTTGAGGAAACGTTGGATTTGGTTTGGGCTGAATGTGGATTTGGATGGATCAAACTGAAATGTTATTTTTTTGTTATTATATTCAAAAAGGGTCTTTTTAAAGTGTTTAATTGCTAGGAGAATGTGATGGGGTGAACAATGACGTGATGGACTTAATCTGCAGAAGCCTCTGGATCTTGGGAGTAGAGCTAAGGAAAAGGTTGGCATGCTTATAAGGTGCTGCAGAGAAGAGGAGAAAAGAAAGTGAAAGCCTGTAAATATCATAGGATGAGGAGCTCTTACGTTTCCTGAAAAGTGGGAAGAGAAGGAAGCCCCTGCTATCTGACCCACATAACCACTCAGTGCCTTAATGCCTCTGAACAGAAATTATCCGCTCAGACCTGCTGCTGCCACAGGATTGAAGCTACCAGTGAAGCTGACAAGTTCCTCAGGATCTTGTTCCTGACCGGATTATGGGCACTGCTTCAGAGAATGCAGCACACAGGAACAGCAAATTGCACTGAATGCCACCAGCAATGCATGTCTGCAACTCAGCACATGAGAAACTCTTACTGTAAGGACCTGAGTACATCTCCTGCAACTGAAGATTCAGCCAGGCCACTTAGTCATTTGATAAGTTTTAAAAACATTTATCATTTGGACAGAGTTTCTCATGGGTTGGCCTCCATCTGGAAAAGGCTTTAAAGCATTTGGAGAACTCCTTTTAGCTTTTTTTTTTGGCAAAAGAATATGAAAAAAATGCTCATTTGGTATGTTTCTCAAAGTAAATGGGAGCTATATCAAAACCTGACTTTTCTGATGGAGGGAGTCTTCTCAATGATAAAACCTTAGTGATTTGGGAAATTATAAAAAAATGAAGTTTTCAAAGAACACGCCAGGTAGCACTGAATTTTTTTGTTTGTTTGTTTTTTGGTTTTTTGTATCTGGACTTGAAACTGAGAGCAGTTTATAGCATCACAGATTGTGTCATGGCATGTGTTGCATCAGTCCAGTTGGGCAGTACCAAGGCTTCAAAGTTGTGTATGGGGCTTGGAGCCCAGCCACAGGTGAAAGTCTGGCAGAGATGGGGTCTGCAGGCCCATGTAGCCTGCAAGGATGTACACCTGGACTGGGATTTTTGGCCATGCTTGAAGATAATACAAAGCAGTGTGCAGCTTGCTTGGACTGTCCAGATACTCTGCTGTGACGTCAACCAATGAAAATGTGGAGAACACTGTAAACAGATAGTGGAAACATGTCGAAGTCAATTCCAAAAGCTATTTGAGATGGAGGATTGCTGCAGATTTCCTGCAATGGAGAACCCCTGATTTTTGTTGTCTTCCCTGATAGTCTCCTCCCCAAAGCATTTTTATTACAACTTGCTGTGGCCACCACTGCATCAAAAGACAGTCAGAATGTGTCACACAAGTTGTGCCTTTCATTCTTGGAAGAATAGGTTAAGATAGAAGAGAAGACATTTCCAGGTATGCGTTAACAGAAGAACAGATAGAAACTCAATCCTCCTGTTTCACTTCAATAGTACTTAACATCTAACTGGCTCTAATTAGGCTTGGAATGGGAACATAATTAAGTGCATGTCTGTTTCCCTTTGAAAACAAAGAAAGGAAACAAATACAGATAGGTTGCCCTCAGTACCCTGGTGCTCTCCCTGATGACTGCATCTTATGGCTGGGTTCATTTCCACTGGTGCAGCTGCCCTGTGCTGGATGTAGCGTTTATTGCTCTGTGGCGTGCACTGATTGCAGACAGAGCATGATTCAATTTACCTGCAAAATAATGTCTTAGAGGAAACCAACCACCGGTTTTTATTCATGTTTTTTAGTTTTTTTTTTTTTTTTCAATTTTCCTCTGTTTTCAGGTCATTGATGCTATGCTAGAGCTCTTCTTTTTGTATGGCTGAATCTTTGAGTCAGTTAAAGCTGGTCCAGTGTGCAGTTGCTTGTAAATGTTGAGGTCAGCTTGAGTGTTACCTGGAACTGAGTTCCTCTTTCCAGTATACTTCAGGAAAACTGCTGAGTTAAATCGTGTGGGTCAAATAACCTAGAGGCTTAAATTGATCTCTCTTGTCCCAGAATAACCTATAGGCCATCTGTGCATCACCTGCAGTCTTCAGGGTTTTGGTTTTCTTCTATGCAAGTGTGATCTAAAACCTCCTGAAGAAAGAACCAGGACCTCAAGATGTTGGAGAACTGACTTTCCGGAATATTTCTCTATAATTTTCTGGAACATACAAGCCAGCCCTTGGTATATTCCTTGCTTCCTGTTCTCACAAAACAGGAATTGATGCAAAGGGATTGAATTAGGATTTTCCAACAGAAGGTCACACCATTTAAAAAGAAAAAAAGTAGTTCACAGAAACGACCTTACAGGTTTATTTTTGTCATGGCAGGTAAGACTGAGGACACATAACAGCCTTTCCAGGAGGCAGCATGACCTTGCTGCATTTACTGAATGTGTGCAGGATGTCTGTGCAGCTTTCAGAGCACTCGTGCAAAACTCTCACTGGCAGCATGGGGCAACTGCTGGTTTTGCCCATGGCCTTGTAGATAAATAATTCCTTATAGAAAAATCCACTCCTTTTTAAACCTTTCCCTGCTGGTCTCCAGCTTCAAAGTGATGCTTTCACTGGGCATCCTCCCAGCATGGAAAGGGCAGCTCAGTGCCCTCTGTGCCCTGCTCAGCACTGACTTCACCCACCCTCAGCTGTGTTTGCTGGCATTCTCACCAGAGAGATGTGCAAGACAGGGCCATTGGTCCTTGTCCCAGCCAAGGGGACAGCCAGCAGCCTCCTGGCCAGCACAAGAGCACTGCCAGGCAGGTGTGGGGTGGGCTCTCCCTCTGTGCTCACCAGCTGGTGAAATTACAAACTGCAGGAGATGTGCTGGACCAGCCACTGTGGTAATAAACAGTATTTCATCCAGCTCTTGTGTAATTTTCAACTGAAAACAGCAACAAAAATAAAACCTCCCACTCCCAGGACTTTGGTGTTTTGTAAGCAACAGCCAGTTGCTTTGTGACAAGATGGTTGTACTCAAAATAGCTATGTTTGTGGTAGAGGGAATTTTCAGCTCATGGAATTGATCAGAATGATATGGAAACGTTGCCTCAGTTTCTGTGAGCTGGCATGGTATGCATGTAATACTCTTTAACACAAAACAAACCTGGTCCCCGTTGTACAGAAACCTGAGCATGCTGCACCATAGTTATTTTTTATCAGAAGTATCAGATTTAATGTGTTCCCTTCCCTCCTGCTCACTGATCTCAGATTGCTGGGGGACCAGACAGGATTAATCCCTGTGCCATCAAGAATATCCAGTATTAAAGCAAGGAGCTTGGTTGTTTCCTAGAGCAATGCAATTCCCAAATGATAAGGAATATAACTGAACCACGACCACTTAGTTGATTTCTTCTCTTAATTTCACTTAATTTCCAGTGCCATAGCAGGTGTTAGACCAAAATTATTTCCTATTTTCTCCAGCACTATTGAACATGAAAAATATTTAAGATTACAGACCTCCAGATCTGAGGGATATAGAGAAGAATTTCATGCTAAATCTTAGCTTTTAGGCAATCAATCAAATTATTAATGATATAAGGATAAGAGCCACCTCATCAGTGAGGAGCAGACAATTATCCAGTTTTTCTTCTATTATCATTAACCAGCTTATCAGTTGTGCCCCATGCCCAAGTCTGTGTGGCACTAAAATTTCCCTTTTGAAAACATATTTGCTCTACATCCCATGTTATTGCAATGCTAGTAAGCAAGATAATATGAAATAAAAAGACATTTTAAGAAGAATTACATCAGCTCTGGTTGGTGGGCACATGTGGGTGGACTCAGCTTGGTCCACATGAAAGGTGTAAAATGTCTTAGAACATCATCTTGCTCTGCTTAAATTCAGTGGGAAACAAACATGACCAAACTGTCTTATGCAGTCAGGCAATGGTTTTTGAAACTCACCTGTGCTCAATATTCATGTCCAATGAAACTGAAACAGACAGTTACTCTGGATTGAATTCCACAGAATTCCCACAGACATGTGGTTGGGAGGGTTTATCATTCATTATTGTGCTGGATATCTCAACAGGGTAAACTTTCTTCCCTTTCCTCTGTCAAGTTAAATTCTGCCTCTGGTCTCTACGTTTGCTTTGGTTGCCCTGTGATTTTGCAGCACAACATCATTTCACAAGAAAGTATGTGATCCTCTGGTGCAGTGGTCCCACTGAAGCTTAGATGGACCCTAAAAAAAGGTAAAATTGTGTTTAAGATTTTGCAGCTTTCGTGAAAACAAAGCCTAAACTAAAAGAATACGAGAGCAGAAGACATCTCTGTGTTGATGAGATGGTGCAGTGCAAGATCATACGAGTCAGCTGATGGAATAAATGAATAAATGCTGGGTATTATGGCTGGCATCAAAGGACATGGCAGAGTGCATGTTTGAATTAAATTCAGAAAAAAATGGACCCTGGGTGTACCCTATATGTTGATAAGGTGGGATTTTTTACAACATTGATAGCTGTATGTTACATTTTCTCTGTCCTTAAGAAGCATTGTGTAATTACTTATGGCAACAATAAACCTTTGGGTTTATTTACTAGTGGCAGTCCTTAAAAAATAATAGTTGGCATGTCCATTTGATAAGACAGAGCCACTGGTGCAAGTCAGGCAATATGTCTAAGATGTGGCACAGCTGTGAGTTGGTTATTTTAAGTCCCTAACCATAATAATTATTATGTTGTAGCTTTCACTTTGACATCTTACTTCAACTGCAGGAGTAGCGAGCTGAAATAAAAATTTGGGTGTTGCTTGTAGAGTACAGGAATGCTTCTGAGAAGTCTAATGAATACTGCTTGTGAAAACAGATTATGATGGAGCAGCTGGCTGTACCTGAGTTATGAAATTGATACGCCATGATGCTTCTTTATTCTGAAGCTGCATTGACAATGCTCTGAAAAAAACCTTTAAGGCTGCCCAATATCTTAGGAGAGAGAGCAGAGCTGCTGGTGCATGAGAGCAAGCCCCAGGGTGATTGGGCTTCCACAGCTGGGAATGATCCACACAACTTTCCTGACTTCACAGATCAGGCAAGTGCTTTTGTGGGGGGCGGGAAAGAATCCTGTCCTGCAGGCCATAGCAGGGATAGTTTTTCTTCAGGGAAAGAGCTGCACATTTCTGCAGATGGATATCCACCTTTATATGGATATCCACCTTTATTTTGGAAGATCATTTGACTGGGGCACAAGCATGTTGACACACTTCCCCCTGGAGAAGAGACTTGGTGTACCTGCTTAAGAATGTCCTCATCCTCTTTGTGCCGAGTGCCAGCGATCTGTTATCTCCAGGGTATTTTCCAAGTGTGGCAAGCAGGATCAGGTTTAAGTGGTGACCTCCAGAACAAGGTGGTTTGCTTGCTTTTACCCTGCTGTGGGCATGAAGACACAGAGGAAGAT
This sequence comes from Pycnonotus jocosus, assembly GCA_013400435.1. Lineage (NCBI taxonomy): Eukaryota > Metazoa > Chordata > Aves > Passeriformes > Pycnonotidae > Pycnonotus > Pycnonotus jocosus. The sequence continues at coordinate 71,091 of VWYP01020109.1, read as the reverse complement.
TTTGCTAATGTGGAGTTCTGGTTAAAGACCAGGATGAAGAATTTTGTCATTCTTGGATTCCGCCAGGTTTTGTGAGTAGGATTGTCAAGTGCTTCTAAGAACTGGACTGACTTCTCTGCTCAAGAAGGGTTTTGCTCTAGTTTACTCATGCAGTGGATATTATGACAGCTGTAAGGAATTATTAGCAGTTTTGTTTGATAAATTGTAATCAGGCAACTAAAAAGAACATTCGATGTGGGGATGCAGCTCTCAGGACTCTGCTTCAGCACAGGAAGGGAGCACTGGCACCTACTGGGGCAGAGGCTGTGCTGGGAAGGACAGTGGGAGCTTCCCAGGCTGTCACATTTAAGGCTAGCACATGTTATAAGGAAAAGGATATGATGTAACTTACTGCTTGGAGAAACTTTTAATTTGGGGATTTCTTCAAGTAGATAAGAGTTTGTTCATGTTCAGAGCCTATTCTGTAGCTTGTGCTTTCTCCCACACCCCAGTGAGACCCTTCTGGAAGAAATTAATGCTGGCTGCTCTTGGTTTTGTGTCAGAGTTAAATTAAGGCTTTTCAGTAGCCTGGATTAAGGTGTATTTTGGTGTTTGGTGGGTGTAGGCGGTGACAGCTCATGGAAAGATGTGATCATTCATCCTAGCATGCACCTTGAATCTGAGTGGGTGAATGACAGGCTGGTTTTTTTCTCATGGCCCTGTGCAGTTCTATCTAAAATCCCTTGTAATGGCTATTGCCCATCTGGCCAGGCTGTGAGCAGAGCAGAATGGCTTAGAGCAGTCTCTGTTTTGTTCTTATCCTCTCCTATGGCTTGGTGAACAAGAGGGCAAAGGGCTCAGCAGGGACTCAGCAGAAGGTAATTAATTTCTCTGGCATTCCTGGACCATGCTGCTTTTAGGCAGAGAGAATTTTCAGGTTAGCCACAGCATGATTTCAGTTTCCCACTTCTCCTTCCCCCTGAGTGGGTATCATGTAGGGACAGAGATTGCTCTGTGGCTTAGTTCATGCTTTGTTTTCTTTTATCACCTTATGTGGTGCAGTTTAAATTACACTTTTCAAATGGTAAATTGCTTAGGAAAGACTTCTTAATGCCATTTTTCCTGGCAGTTTATTTCATACTTTTCATGCAAGTCATACCAATCAAGTGTCTAGTGGAGCTGCCTGCTAAGCAGTAACAGATGGCCCATGCTAGCAAGGACAGGAAGGATCACAGGGGTAGGAGCCAGTGTTATCTACATATGTGTTTTGGATTGTATCATGAATGCTTCCCAGGAGGAAACACAGCTGGCACTGGAATTGCAGAGATCTGATTTTTGGTATTCTCTATTCCAAGTCCTGGCATATGTGAAAATCAAGTTCATGTTGGGCTAGATCAATAATATTGAAATTATACCTCTTCTTGAATAAAATCACCGTGCTTGCTAGTTATCTTTTTGGCATTTTTGCTGGTTGATTTTTTTTTCTTATCCTATAATCAAAAGTACTGTGTGAGAAAACACAAAAAAGACAGCAGCCACGTCCATGATGTAATCTTGCTTCCATGTGTGCTCTACTACAGGATGTCCTGAAAATGGAGTAACTAATGCAAAACTGAAGGAAAAAAACCAGAATTAATCCTAGATGGTTTGACCAGTATTTCCCCCTCCAGCTTGCTCTGGCACTAAAACACTCAGGTAGGTACCATGATAGGCAAAAGGCCAAAGAGGAGAGGGGGATGTGTCAGAAAGTGGCTGCCTTGCAGAGCTCATGTTCTGGGAAAGCTCCTTCCTAATGCTGGGCTGGCAGCATCCCCTGTGCCACGACCTGGTTTTCATCTGTAGCAGTGGGCACATCTCCAAGGGGGCAGGCAAAAATCATGAATGAAGAAAGCTGTGATCTTAAACAAGGTCTGTGGAGGCCAAACTTTGATTCTGCTTCCTTAGCCACAGCCACCTTTGTCTTGTGTACTGGATTATATTGGATGTTTGTCCAGGTGCCAGCAGGAAAAGGCCAAGAGATCCTAGACATGGCCATGTGATTAAGATTTGGCACATCAGGCCTTTGAGAGGATTCTTAGAGTATGTATTGGTACCTGTCTTCTCTTGACACTAAGACACAACATGAATAAAAATGTGAGAAACCTCTTACTGAAAAATTCACTATCAGACAGTTTTGGGAAATTCATTACTTTGTGAGGGGGGTTGGGGTATTTTTTGTTGGTTTTGGCTTGGTTTGGGGTTTTTTTTTAGTTTGTTTGTTTTTTGAGGGTTTTTGTGTGTTTTGGGGGGTTTTTTTGTGGTTTTTTGGGTTTTGCAGGTTTTTTGTTGTTTTGGTGTGGTTTTTTTGGTTTTTAGGGGTTTTTTTTTAGTTTTTTGGGGGTTTGGGGTTTTTTTTCTTTCTTTTTGTTGTTGTTGCTGTCCTAGAAGCTTTCAGTTTAGAAGATAATATTTCATTTGGTTCTGACATTTAAATCCTTTTCCTTTCCCTGCATGGAGAGAGGCTAAGCAGTCCTGGCTTTGTATAAGGCAACTGCAGCTTGTGTCAGTCCTGGGATGAGGCAATCATAGAATCACAGAATGGTTTGGGTTGGAAGGAACCTGAAAGATCCTCTGGTTCCAATCCACTGCCAACTGCAGGGATGCCACCTGCTACACCAGGCTGCTCAGAGCTCCACCCAACCTGGCCTTGAACTCTGCCAGGACTGGGGCGGCCACAGTTTCTCTGGGCAAACCCTCCCAATGCCTCACCACCCTCTGATTACTATTCTCACCAGCAGGATAATAACCTGTTGTAGATAAAACACATTACAACTGCCCAGGGAATGATTTGGACGACCTTAGGAAGGTAACCTAAGGCAATCCTGTCAGGATATGCCCTTATCCTTGGACAGCTGAGCAAGGGGAAGACCCTTCTTGTCAGCCTGGCCTGGAAGGATTTGTCTCACAACTTGCCTTATGAATTTTGCACTTTCCTAGTGCTACATCACTGTGTTGACCAAGGTTTCTGCTGTCTTGATGTGTGTCTTTTGAGCATGAGCAGAAATTGTTGGCAGTGTGTCAGGAAAAAATCCATGAGGAATGCCTCTAAAATTCCCTGGGAGAGAAGAGGAAACCAAGTAAGGTGGTGAAAAATTCTCCTCTCCCCCTGGCCCATGTACACAAGCTTGCTTGGGTCTGGGGTAAAGCCAGATTCTGGATTGACTTAAAAGCTTTGTCACCAACAACCTTGTGTGTGGAGGCAGGACTAGAAACACATTTCTGCTCATTCAAGGGCAGGAAAGATAAGTTTATTCCCACTTTCTCCAGGACACATGGAATACATGGCTGTACAGAATGGTCAAATGCATTCACCCTTGATGGAGGTGGCAGCTGGGTATTCTCCGGTTCTCCTGTTCCCTGTTAGCTCTGGAATGGAGTCCCATGGCATTCCTTCTGGAGAACCACAAAGAAGGGAGCACCTGCTTTTGTACCTAAGCTGAAGGGATCAAAGTAATTAATGATAACTCTCTCTTGCACTTCCCTCCTTAAGCTCTGCTCTTGAGAAATAGCTTATTAGTTTGTTAATGGCTTGATGAGAAAGGAGGGGGTGGAAAGCCACTAACAAATGGCTTTGGTCCAGGTCAGGTCTCTCTATAGCAGGAGGAACCTGCTCTTTGCCCCCTTGTTCCAGTGGGGAGATCAGGAGCTGGATGGTGAGGAAGCTGCTTCCCCTATTATTCCATGGACTAGTTTGGCTGCTGCTCATACACAGGCTGCTATACATGAAATTTCTTCTTGATGGATCTGACAAGTTAGCTAAGAAATGATGTAAGGGCTGTAGAACTTCCACAGATTCCCAGCTTAACTGCTACCTTCCTCCCAAAACTTCACACCAGAGTTTAAATGTGGAACCTTTCTCTTCTTTTCAAAGATCTGTGTGTATATCACACAGGCAAAAAGATCCTTATCAGGATACTTTGATCTCATAAATCAGTCTTGCAGACAGATAGAAATTGGCAGGTTCCTTTTGTATGTGTTCCCTCTGCCAGAGGAAAAGGAAGTTCATTACCCCCTTAGGAAGGAGAATATCCTTGTCATGACACTATCCATTGCTGGCCTTGTCTCTGGCTCACTGTTACAGTGAACCATAAAATTTTTACCTGACTCTGAAACTGGAGAGAAAATCACAGAATGACTGTAAAATGTAAGTGTTTGTACTTGGTTTCTATTGCAGGAAGATGTAGATTTTTGCATCACATATTTCAGATTGGTTAGAGAAGGTGAGGAGGCCTGTAGACAGGAGATTTTACTATGCTTTCTGTTACAGCAAATAATATGTGTAAGATGATTCATATAGAAAAGCTGGAAGAATTTAGGTAACTTAGTCTGATGATGTAGGTATTTGAATGAAGTAAAACTCTAGCATTGTTGGTTTTGAAACTCTCTTTATGAAGGGAATAGTTGCTCACAAATACCACATTATCGAAGTTTTACATCTCTTTGCTCCTGACATACCTGCCAGCACACCTGGGTTGCACTTTTGAGGCTCCCAGCTTTAGGAGTAGAAGACAAGTGGTGAACAGTTTTTCTTGACACACTTAATGATAAAATGGCATTTGTGTATATATCTAACGTAAATACTTACAACGGGAATAATATTGAACATCCTGGATGTAATCCCAAAGTTCAGAGTTCACTCTACTTCTGATGCTTCTAGCAGAAGCATTTTTAATACTTCTCTTTGGCTAACCAGCAGGTTCCCTCTGATTTTATGACCACAGGGTATGCCTCATCCTAAACACCATGCAGTCTTGTGCTTCATCTTTTCTTTTTTTTCAAAAACTGATGAAATCATCTCTCTCTCTCTCTTTATTATTCCTCCCTCTCTAATCCCCAGTTTAAAGGTTTACCACATGTGTTTGGGTTGGTTTAGAAAAACTTGCCTTCCCTTTTGAGGGCTCCCTCTATTTAAAATTCTGCCCAGCTTGTCAGAAGTCCAGATGCGGGGACTTTTAAGCTGTGGTACAGTCTGGGGATCCAAGCCCTCACTGCAGGCTGTTTTCCCTGTGCTTTTGTCCTTGTTCAGCGTTTTGAGAGGGTTCTGCCTCTTGGGAACTGCTAAAACAAGAGAGGGGGCAGCTGTACTGCAGTAGCAGGGGATCTAGCTTTAGGGCATGGAGGGTTTATACCAGTGCTGAGTAGCACAACCACACTAAATCCATCCTGTGCCAGCTGTATCTGGGATTTGTAATGCTCTCCCAACGAGGCTGCAGTTATTTACAGTGTGGCCAACTGCCCTGCCCTCATCAGCACCTGTGCCCCGGGCAGCATTGCACACCCTGCACAGCCTCCTGCTCTGCCCTTCAGGAGTGTCGGGTTTTATCCTACATTCAGCAGTGTGCAGGGAAAAGAAGAAAAGAAAGAAAGAAAAAAAAGAAAAGGAAGAAAAGGCTGCATTACATTTTAAAAAGGGAGGGGAAGGAGTGAAGAGAGGTGAAAAAATGGAAAATAAAAGTGTGCAGTAAGGTGTAAAAGCACCCACCTTGGTGCATTTCGTGTTGATGCAGGGGGGAATGACATCAGATGAGGCACCAGCACACACAGAGATGTCAGGACTGCAAACTGGCCTGCACTCCTGACATCTCTGTGCATGCTGGTGCCTCTCCTGTCATCTCATTCACAACTAACCCCCTGGACAGCAGGGTCTCCCTGTGCACAGATCAACTCTCACTGGCTGTGTGATTATTGGCAGCACCACCCAGGTATTCCCCAGATGTGGTGGTGAGGGCAGGTTGCCTGTGCTATAGCTCACACTATGGTGTTTGTGGTGTCCACATGTCTCCCTCCATGCCCAGGCAAGGCAAAGCTGATTTTGAAAGCAAACAAGTCGAGCCCAAGGCTGCCTCGTGTTCTCCTGTGTTATCCTCCAGCAGCAGGAGTGAATGCTGCTGTCTCGGGGTGCCAGATGGCTCTAGAGGGGCAGCAGCCCTTTGCTTACCCCCAGTGCAGAGTAGGAGCAAGGCTACATCAGGGATCCCTGCCCCTCAACCCCTAATGCCATTTTCAGAGTTTCTCTAAGGCCATAATAGCATGTGATGCCTTTGGGTTAGGAATTCCTTCCTGCCTTTCCTTTGGGCTTTTCTTCCTTCAGGCGGCTTCAGCTGCCAGGAGTGAGTGTGGGTGTTGGTGCTGATGGCTGCCTGTTTCTAGCTGTCTGAAATGTGGACACCAACAAGTGACTAAATTTGGTGGTGCAAGCAAAGATGCCAAAGCAGAATGGGAGGGCTAACAGAGAGAAAGGGGATGTATGGAGAAAGAAGGCAGAAGGTAATGGAGAAGGGCAAAGGGAAACAGGTAATTGAGGCAACCAATCAGTCAATTGTTGGCCAATAAAATAAGTAAGTAGCTAGGCAGAATAAATCAGGAAGGTGAAAGAGGAGATAAGGCTGGCAGGGCACTCTGTTTTATGGCCCTGTTAACTTGCTTTCTGGGACATTTCACTTCTGTATCACTGGTTTGGTGCTCCATTGTGGGGCCTATTCAAGCCCCTCTCTGCTCCCTCTTTGGCTCCCTGTGCCTCAGGGTGAGGAGCTGCTGCCCCACTGACTTCACTCTTTGGTGAGGGGAGGCAAAGGTATGGGAGCAGGATAGTTTGTGAGATGAGTGAGTCTCAGGGGTAAACCCTTTTATCTGCAGGTTCGTTTCTGCATCAGAACCAGACGGGCTGGTGGCAGAGGAGGCAGTGTGACACCGAGGGCAGGGAGGGAAATTTCCAGTAGTGTGGATACAAAACTCCTATTAGTCCCTTTCCCAAACAGCTTTGTCATGTTGTCCCTCCTGGTGGCATCAAGATTCACAGTGTTTTCACCAATAAATCAGTGGTACCATTGGCATTGGCCATGAGCATTGTCACTACAAGAGCACCTGTGCCTTGAATCCAGCCCCACACCTTTGGATATGCCTGTGTGACTATATTTTAAAGATTTTTGTTCAGGAAAAGAGAGTACATACCAAGGAGACTTAGGAAACATCTCTGGCTGGAAGAACTTACATCACCTTCTGGGGGGCTTGTCAAAAAGCCAGCTACAGCAACATCTTTGTCTACCAGTCATGTTGCTGTTAACGAGTGTGAACACTGAACCCCCCAACGAGCCGAGCACTTCACTGGCTGCACATCATGTGTCTGTTCCATGTGCTGGAGGTGTTTGTGCAGTGGGACTGGGGCCTTCAGTGCAATCCTAAAGCCAAGGAGTTCCGCATGTCCCATCAGCTGTGCAGGAGAGCAAGCCTCAAGGGTTTTATTTTCCATTCCTATCAAAGTTCCATTTTCTTCCACTTCCTTTTCTTCTCTTGAATTAAAAAGCCAGTATCCTATTTTTAAATATAAGTTTCAGAAATTCATGAGCTGCCCGAGTGGGAGAGAGCATCTCTTTTGTTTACAAGTGCAGATCATTAGATCTTTGCCAGACCCTGCCTATTGTGGAGTAGCTTAAAGAGACTTTTCTGATGACATTAAGGGACAGAGTATGATGAGACACCCAACAATAGTGAAGTCTAGCTTATGGTGGACAAGTCTGTGCTGAGAGAAGGGGACTGCTTCAGAGCATTTGTACTAATGAACTTTCTTTGTGCCCTGCTTGTTTGTCTGCTTTGTTCTCTTAAACGATGGTGCATTTCTGGATAATTTCCACTGCTGGTGAGCTACCCCCATCAAGTTGAAAGTTGTCTATTTTTAAAATGCCAGCTGCCTCTCGGATAAAAAAGCCAGTGCTGATGTACCGTTGCTTGCAATGCATTATTCAAAGTCTTTTTTAGACTCTCTCAAATAAAGAGCTTCATTAATATTTCAGCGGTTGCTGTGATTCTCTCCAAGGGGGCTCCATTCCTTTTTCTCACTTGACACCCCTGTATTTCTCCGTGTAGTGAAGATGATTGGATTCCGAGTTACCTTTGGTAGAGTGAACTCATCGTTGTCTGCAGGAAGTGGATCTTAAAAGAAAATCTGACCTTGAGATTGGTGCTAAGCAGATACCTGGCATACCCAGGATCTTATCTCAGCCCTCAGGAATGGGAGGGGTTTGGGAGTGGAGGGGCTATTTTGTGCACCAAACACCAACTGTTGTGCACCATCATTCTGATCATCCTAGCTGGCTTTGCTAGCCTAGAGGGGATGTAGGAAGGGGGATTGGAAAAGGAGAATCACAACAGGTTGGATTTCTAGACATAAAGATTTACTTAATGATGCTTTCTTACTTAAATATTAACTGTATTTGCACTGATTTCAAAACCCTAGTAAGGGTTATTTTCTTTTTTCAGCTGTTAGGTACAGAACCTGTGATAAAGCTGGGCTTTTGAGAAAGAACACAGTGATTTCCTCACTTGAGGTACTGGTGGACAATCAGTAGCAGGCAGGTCTGGAAAAAGTTGGTTTAGCTCTAAAAAAGAAAGGCTGAGACAGAAAGTACCAACCATTCCAAACTTGCTGCAATACAAGCAGTTTTCTTAATTTATAGGGTTCTTACTTCTTTCCTCGTGATGCCACGAAATAAGATTCCTATGGCTTGATTGTGCATGACGGGTTTTGATGCAGGGAGACAGGGATCTAATAATACACAGCTGCGTAATAAATTTAAGAGGTAGTTTCTCAATACATCAAGCAATTAAGTGTCTGAAGGGAAGACAAGCATTCAAAGCTGTGGCTCATCCGTGAAACAAGAGCAGGAGAGAGAGAATGGTTGCTAAAAATCAGCACTGCATCCTCTGAGTGCATAAGAGCTGCGGGCTGGGGTCTCCCCTGTGAGTGGAGGCCGTGGAGGAGGGATGATGAAGAGATGGAGGGAGTGGAGGAAGGGATGATGAAGAGGTTAATCTAAGTAGGGTGGAGATCATCAGTTACCAAAGAAATAAAGCAACCACAAGCATAGAGGGGATTCACACCATGGGTACCTGGACACTGTTGGCTGCCTACAGCATGCCTGGTTTGCATGTCAGGCAGCTCTTGCACTGTCAGGCCTCTTGTCAGGACACAGTGCAAGGGGAATCCTGTGGCTTTGCTTGCAAAATACTAGAAATGCTGTGAGCTGCAGTTGCTGAGCATCCAGAAACTTAAATTCTGCTTTGCTGTTGAAGAAAATGACCGTGACCAGGCTGGTTAAGAATAGCTTGATGTTTCTGCCCTGAGTCAGCAGTAAAGTGATATTCTACAGAAATAAGTCTTTGGTTTGGGGTGTTTTGTGTTTGGGGTTTTTTTCTGTGGGTGCTACTGTACTTTAAAATGTGGTCTGTGTTTAGTTACTTTATTCAGCATGAAATTAAATTTCCTTTAGTTTCATGAGGTGAATAATAATATCTAAAAGTCACGATTCTGCATTCCCAAAATGCACAGAAGGGCTGCTTGTTCCTTTAGGACGCAAATAACAGCTGCTGTTCTCAGAAAATAAAGATTTTTTTTTCTTTCTCCCCAGACACACTTCACTGGAACCATTCATGACTTTTCCGGTGTAATTTGTTTGACACTTTAAAAAGGATCTTGGCTTATAAACTGTTCAGAAGGAACAGGAGAGCATATTGCAGGTTGCCGGGGAGATGGAGGGCATGCCAAACCAACACTGGTATATTTTGACCAAAATCTTGTGTCTTGCTGGGAAAGGGCTGAGGATACGGGGTATTAGCAGCGAAGCCCAGCACCCCGTGGAGGTGATGCAGACCCCGTGGGCGTGTGCTGCGTGCTCGAGCATCCCAGCACAGGGCTCTGGGTGGAGATTCGGCATCGGTGTGGTGTTTGTAGCAGGGGACTGCTGGGGTCTGCCCTGGCAGCAGCACCGAGGGGTGACCGCGGCGTGCGGAGCCAGGCAGGGTTTGTGTCGTGTCTCTGTCACAACTTGGGCAGGGTTTGTACCGTGTTCCTGTCACAGTCCGAGCACGGTTTGTGCCGAGTCTCTATCACAGCCCGGGCAGGTTTTCTGCCGAGTCTCTGTCACAGCCCGGGCAGGGTTTGTGCCGAGTCTGTCACAGCTCGGGCAGGGTTTGTGTCGCTGTCACAGTCCGGACAGGGTTTGTGCCCTGTCTCTCTCTGTCACAGTCTGGACAGGGTTTGTGCCGTGTCTCTCCCAGCTCGGACAAGGGTTTGTGCCTTGTCTCTCCCAGCTCGGACAGGGTTTGTGCCGTGTCTCTTCCAGCTCGGACAGGGTTTGTGCCCTGTCGCTGTCACAGCCCAGGCAGGGTTTGTGTCGCTGTCACAGCCCGGGCCGGGTTTGTGCCCTGTCTCTCTCTGTCACAGTCCGGACAGGGTTTGTGCCCTGTATCTCCCAGCCCAGGCAGGGTTTGTCTCGCTGTCACAGCCCGGGCCGGGTTTGTGCCCTGTCTCTCTCTGTCACAGTCCGGACAGGGTTTGTGCCCTGTATCTCCCAGCCCAGGCAGGGGTTGTGTCGCTGTCACAGCCCCTCCGGCGCCCGCAGCAGATTATCCTGTCACGCGCTCGCAGCTGACCTTAATCTTCCTAATACGGGATCGCCATCCCTGAGAGGGACAATAAACAACCCCGATTCTCCTGCTGATGCTAATGCGGTAAGCAAGCCCGTAGCTCCGGGGAGGAAGCTTCCGCAGGGCGCCGAGACGCGGAGGATGGGAAGAGTGCCCTGGGGAAAACGGAGAGACGGGTCTGCTTCCAATTTCCTTACTGTGCGTCCATCAGGGCTTTTGGAATTAGCACTAGCTGCTGGGAAATTACTCCTTCTAAGACTTCCTGGCCAAAGCACCTTTTCTCCGTTACAATAGGTCTCCTCGAGGTACTTCGACTGGCCACTGTTTGCTCTTTTAAATCATTGGAAGTCTCTGCTTCTTGTTCCCTATTCCAGGAAGGAGGGAAAGCATCTCTTTTCTTTGTGTCCTGGCCCTGCTTTCCTTCCTTTCCTTCAGCAAACTGTTAATTACAATTAAATGCCTGCTACCAGTCCCTGTGTAAGTAATAGGTGATTTGCTTCTGCAAGGGTTGCAGAAGGGTCCCAGCCCGAGGGACCTGTCTGAATGATGTTTGGAGCTGATGCTCCCATCTGGTTGTTAAACACTGACACTCACAATTTTACCCAAATGGAGGCTACTGGAGAAGTTTCAGCCATTGTGTTCAAGGACTGGCTGATGTGAGAACAGATGCTCAAAGAGAAAAATGGGTGCTTGGGCCTGCCTGACCTTGCAAATGGCTTATCTTGGGAAACAGGAGCCAAATCTCTTCCAAGAGCCCTTAACATTTGCTAATGGTAAATCATTTTTCCAGCATGGGAAGCAAGGGCCGTGTGCAGGAATGGGGAAAAGACAGTGACCAAAAAGCAGAACAGGAGTCCAAATTGTCTGGGCAGATTTTTGACCCAGTGTCTTACAGGATCGGGTTAGCACATAAAAATGCCTTTTTGTAGCTTTAGCCACTTCTTCTAGTTGTGTGTTTTTTGGAAGTGTGCTACAACAGTCAGTATCAGCTCTGGTTAACTCCTCACACCACCCAAATTTGGAAGGTTGAGATTTTCATAAAGGGACAAAGGTCTCAAGACTCTTACGGTGACATACATGGTTCTATCTTTTTCCTGTCCATTTTCCTTTCCTTCTTCCAAATCAATTCAGAACAAGGTCTCCAGGATTTATTTTTTTTTTCTGGGTTCCCCTCCCTATAGGATGAAGACTTTCTGCAAGCCTTCTGACTCCTATTTGCTCAGAGAGAGACCAGGAGATTTAGTCAGAAAAGCTGGTGTGGTTGGAGGGCAGCCAAGCAAACAGACACTCACACAACTCAGTGCTGCTGATAGAGTGAGACTCTGCTAGAAGTGACTCAGAGGAATTGGCTAATATGTCCTGCAGATACAAAGAAGTGCTCAGAGCAGAATGTTGTTGTCAGCAGAACGTCTGATGATGCAGTAGGTAAACTTGTTTTTAATGGAAACTGGGAAGTAAGGCTTGGAAAAATGTCAGGGGCAGCCTTGTAGGTAGAAATTGAATGCTGTATTCTTGGATGTTTGCAAGACTGTAATGATTATTTAAGAGAGTAGAAAGTTAATTTGTTAATTAAATGTTCTGTCATCTTGCTCCTCAGTGCCAGCTTGTCTGACTCACCACTTATCAGTCCAGCCTTCCTTCCTACAAGTGTCACAAGCTTAAATTTTTACCACAGCTTGATCTGCATGTACTGCAAACTGCACTCTGCTCATTTAAACCTGTGCAAATATAAAAGTTGCCTGTAGCATACCCAGTGTGGTTAAAATTACCTCTTTTGTGGGAGACATGTTAAAATTGGCTTGGATTTTCTTCTGGGAACAACTGCTGATGGCACTGCAGAAACACTGTTGGGTTGTACCAATGGACAAGCAGAAAAGGAGAGTGTTGGCAGGGTTTGGTGCATCTTTGGGAGCACCAGAGAGCCCAACTGCTGCAGTGTGAAGCAGAAAAATGGTACATCACAAGTGCCTGTAGTGCAGTGTCGACATTTCCTTCTGTTTTTTGCATCCTTGCCCTGGAGTTGGGGGTTTTGCCAGGCATCAGTGCAGTCCCACGCAGCTGCAGCCTCTTCACAGCCAAGTTTTCAGTGGAGATCCCAGCAGGGAAAGCTTATGGGAGGCTCAAAAATGTAACTCAGAGCAATGAGAAAATCCATGAAGCATCTGTCATGCCGCCTCTTGCCTGGACAAATGTCTGGTTTTAAATGTCTTTGGGGGGTTGTCTGCTTGGGACTGAGCTCTCCCAGCCCTGGGGTGCTTTCAGGAGGGATCTCTGGCTCAAGGTTGCTCCTTGCTCGTGCAGCAGACCAGAACGGAGGCTTTTTGCTTCTGAAGCTGCACAAGCCAAGAGGCTTTTGTAGAAGAATGCTGAGGAGAGCCTCCCCTTCCAGTGGCCATCACAGTGGGAGCTGGGCGCTTACAAAGTGGGAGCTGCCCTCCAAAGATGCCATCACCACTGTCAGAATGCTCTTGCTTTGCTGTTCTCAGCAGCTTGTGGCCTCTTGCAGAAGCAAAATCAAAATCCTGCCTGTTTGCCTCTCTGGCATTAGGTGAGGTGTTAGTTAAGTGTGTGCTCTGCTGATCTACAGTCCCTGCAAGAGCATCAGCAAAAGAGGGCACATAATTTTGCTATGTTTGTGCATAGCTACCTCAGTCAAAGGCTCACAGGCTGAAAGTTTCTTCCAGACAAGAAAGTGAGCCTCCTGTCCTGCAGGCTTTTCATTAATGCCTCCAAGGGCACATTTCACTGGGACAAAATGGCTCTTTGTGATAAGTACAGTGACAGTGCTATTACCACTCAGTAAATTAGGTCTTAGGTCTGAAATGAAGCTATTTGGACTTTTTAACATTATTAATAGGAGAGATTCAAAGGCTCTTTCCCTCTTTTCTTTTTCTGCTATTTCCCCCCTTGCTTTCCCATCTTTGCTTTTACATCTGAAATGATTTAAAATTGCCACAGATGGACCTTCTGGGCAGAATTATCCAGATCTGGGCAGCATAAAGAATACCCCCTTGTTCTTGTGCCCATTAGTCTAATGGGAGTGAGGAGAGAAACTCTCTGCCAGGCTTTGCAAATGTACCTCTGTGCCTATTTATTTTGTGTCCTTTAGAGTCTTTACCTTCTGTGGGTGTGTTCTGCTTATTACAGGGACAGCTCTCTGGCCCAGCTGAGGTCTTGTGTGTTCAGACCTGGACTGGGGGAGCCACTCTGCCTTGCAGAGTCACTAAAACAACTGTGCACCAAAGAGCCCCTGAAGGAGCTGTGCTGCAATTTCTTCTCTGCCCACAATGCCCAGAGTGAGCCAGCTGGGATGCAGTGCAGAGGAAGGCTGGGTGATTTCTGTGGATGAATCAGAGGCTTGGTTTTATGGTCATTTCTTTGCTCCCACACTCCTCTGGATGCGTGACTGCTGCTGATTACCAGTGTGCACAGGACATTCTCCAGAGCTTTATCATTCTCAGTTTATGGAAATTCTTGTTGAAATGTGGACCTTGATGAGATTCCCTTAAGTACTAGTACCTGAAGCATTAAAATATTAAATTATTCATAAAATAATGCTCGAATCATTAAAATAAAAGCAGAAAACTTCTCTAGAAGACCTATAGGTTAAACAGGTGAGAATTCCAATAGTACAGCTAGAGAGAAGGAAGAGATTATTTGTTCTGGTTTTCTTTTTTTTTTTGTAAGAAATTGCTTCATTTTGTAAAAGATTAATTGCTCACTAGCAATTGTTGTTGACCTAGAGAGCCTCAGAAGTGCTAGTGCACCTGCTGATGTCTCTGTGTTTTGCTGGTTTTCAGGAGAACCCCTGAATGCAGCAGGTGATTGTCTCAAGCCATTGAGCTCATCTGTGGAGAGGACACAGCAGTGCTCCTGCACAGGCTCTTGCCCTCAGCATTAAGTGTTTTTTGGAAAATGTAGCTCCTTGATTGTGGTGAGAGAAGGACTGACTGCCTTAGGAAGCTGCATAAATGTCTAGCTGGAAAGTACAATTTACTGTCAGTGCACTTCTCTGCAAAACCATAGTCCCTGGCATAATTTGTCCTTAAATGACTAGTGCCATTAACTTTAATGGCTTGCATAATCAAGCTCTCACATTATCCTACCCCACACTGTATTTTAGTTTGCTTGTCATTCTCCTGCAAGCCTATGAAGACTGGTGTGTGCTGGATGACACAGATAAAAGTGCATGGGCTCCACTCCTGTTGGCCATTTGGACACTTAAGAAGCAAGAATGGTCAGCTTATTAATTTACCCTAGACAACCTCTGGAAGCATGTTTTACACTAGAAGTGATGTCAGGGCTCATATTTCTGTACTCAGGCACTGTCAGCATCAGTAAGAAACAAGGGTTGAGACCAGTAAAGGATTTGTGCGATGTGCACCCAGCACTGGGGAATAATGGGAGCCTTGGCCTTAGTCCAGGAGAAAATGTGACCCAGTAAACTTCTTAAAAGACCATTCAATCGCTCTCTTTATTATGCTGGAGCATACAGGCTGTGTACAGGATGAATGGCATTTTCATAACTGCTGCCAAAGGAAACATTTTCTGTGCTGTGTATAGTAATTTTCTCCACTTTGAAGTCTGGACTGGCAGCAAAAGAGGGCTGCTCCTCACCTCCTCACAGGGGTGGGTGGTAATAGTGCACCTTGAACTGAACCCTCCACCAATGATTTAATTCCATCAAGCCTAAGCACAGCTTCATTGGTCTGTTTATTTGCAGAGGAGTTCACTGATTTTCTATAGTCATATAGATCAGGAGCAAAATAATAGAGGAAAAACCAGTTCTATTTGAAGAGAAACAGCACAGACCATGGATATTTGGATGGGAACAGCAGTGTAGTTGCTTGGCTGGAGGTGCAGTGAGATGCCCAGAACTGTGGGCTGCTCTTATAGGGGGGCTGGAGCATACAGCTCCTGCAGGCTCCTTCCTCAAAAAATCCTCAATAACATCAGAAATAGCACAGTATCTCCAGGTGGGTTTTTTTACGCCTCCAGCCTTTTCTCTAGCCTTTGCCCTTCTCTGTGGTTTATTGCTTTCCCAAAATAGGTTTCCTGGGAAAATTTTTTTCCTCTAGATTCACTCTGAAGCCAGAGTGACAAGCTATTTATTTATTTAATTGGTTTTATGTTCCAGCCAATAAATTAATCTTCTCTGTGTTTGATTTTTGAGCAAGCAAAGCTAAAAGAAGGGGGAACGCATACCAGAGATGTGGGGTTCTGTTTTTCATGTCTTATCAGCTCTTTCTTTAAATAAAAAGCTTAATTAAGCCTGTGTTTCTCATTACACACTGTGTAAATCTGGCACCTAGAGAACGTGAACTGGGCTTGAGAACAGTTTGCTATTCCTGTGCAGCCCATCATTTTCTTTAAAAGAACAATTCCTGCCCATAATAATTTTGTTATCCCAGTGCATTTGTCTTTTGTCTCTTCATACACAACTCTTGGAGGTTTTCCTGGCATTCTGACAGCCTGAGCTTCCCCAGCACTCAGACTGTGTTTCTCTCACAAGCTTCTGAAACTGCATTAGATTTGATTTTTTTTCTTACTTTTTGAATCTACATTTGGTTTTTTTATCCATCATAAGCCACAGTGCTCACAGTTGTGTGTACAACCCATCTGCACACAAAACAAGAATGAAAGATGCAGGGTTCATTAGTCAGATGTGAATGGCTTGAAATGTTTAATTAAAGAAAAAACACAAAAGGCCCAGTGAATCAGATGTTCAGAGTAATAGAGGTGGGGAAGAAAACCTTCATGAATAATCTGCTATTTAAATGTAGGGTGCCTTATTTGCCCACAATTAGCTCCCACCCATGGGGGTTTTTTTGCAAGGATGATCAGTAAAAATATATGACATCCTCAACTTTTTATTTCTTATGGAAATTCTGCTATGCTAATTCTTTTGCCTTGATGTTAGGTCTTTTGTCCTTAATCTATTTTGAAGCTAAGCATTGCTGGATTCTACAATGTACCTCTGTTTAAGAATGTAATGCCTATATCTCTCCTAGCAATGGCATGGTCATTTTGTCTTAGAACTGAAGCTTTGGAAAAGTCTCTCCCCACTTAAGACGAGTCTGTTCCCACTTAATTCTTATGAACTAGCTTGGAAAACCAAACTGGTGACATCCTTGCTAATCAGCCCTTGCAAGATTAAAAAAAACCCAACAAAACAACAACAAAAACAGCCAGACAAAAAACCACAAAGAAATAAGCAAGTGCTTTATGTCTCTTGTCATTGCTGTTAAATTTGGGTGTATTTTTAAACCTTTCCTGCATCTTGTGAGCTCCTCATCAGTGGCCGAGCTGCACAGAATAGAGGTTATTTCAGCTAATTACAGGGTGACGTTATAGCTTGAAATGGAGGATGAGGAATGAACAAGCACTTTGAGTGCTCTGCCCATATTCCGTTCTGTGCAGGCATGTTAATAGCCGTATCTGTTAGTATATTTTTAAGGCTGTGTTCAGTCTCAATAGGGTGATGTTTGTCTGTGGGCCTCCCTCTCAGTCTGTTTGTGCCCAGTGTATTTGTGACAATGCCTGCACTGTCTCTGTGCCCTGAGCCGAATGGATGGCTTGTGAAGGGGGCTGAGATGTTAGACTGGGCTGTCAGTGATGCTCTTCATTTGTATTCTGCTCAGGGGGCCAAGCCACCGAGGAGGAGACGTGCCAGAGTGCTTTCCTTAGGAGAGCCCCTGCCCTCTTTAATTTTCCTCTGCACTTCTTTACCCCAGTGAACCTTTCTCTTTCAAGGTGTAACTATTTCTGCAGCACGGAGCTTGGCTTTAGCTGATGAAACAGATAGGATGTGCAGGACCTACAAACTAGTGAGTTGTTTGGGGCAGGTTTAATTTTGGCTGTGAAATGTTGCATTAGTGAACAGAGAGCTGCATTGAGGGCATCTGGTGCCTGCCCTCTTCCAGGCTGAGAGGGGGGTTTCGTGTGGGCAGAGAAATGTGAAGTACATTGTGGGAGTATGGCCTGTGCAGAGCTGCCTCTGAAGCAATAGCCAGCTCAGCTTTTTAGGGAATGGCACATGCTCTTGGAAACCCACGAATGAGAAGCTCCCAAAATGCTGTTGTTTTAAACCAAAAACACTGAGTTTGCCCTAAATCTAAAAGGCTGCTCGTTTGAGACCTGACATGCTAATGCAGTGTGTTTCTCCTAAAATGGTGCAGTGATGCATCCTCAGTGCTTAGGGATGTGCAGACAAGTGCAGTGTCCTCGTCTGCTCTGCCAGTGAGACAGTGGCAGCCTTTGGGGAGAAGGAAGGATGTTTTGACAATATGAGGTAATGTTGTTACTGAATTCATGAGTACCTTCCTGTTCAAGATCTTCTGAGTTTGCTCGGTGGTTTTCTGGGAAGAGAAGGGTGCTGGTTTTATATCCTGTCATTTTACATCCTTCCTTGCTTTAACTGCAGCAGTTTCCAAGGCTGTTGTGCCATGGTCCTGTTTTTGGGACTGCTGATGCAGCACATCCTCATGGCAGGAGAAACCAGCACCCCTGAGTGATTGCTTGTGCTCCACACTGACAGAACCAAGCTAGTCCAGCTCCCCTCCTGGCATCCAGTGATTAATGTAAAGTTCAACAGCACCAATTTTCATTTTCTGCCATGTGAGTTGTCCCCACCAGCAAGAGAAAGGTCTGACTGTTCTGCTGTGGGCTGCAGTCTGTGTTGCTGTCCACATGCTGGTGTGACTTTTCTCTCCTCCATCCTTCCTGCAGTTCCCTTTTGCCCTCTGCCCTTGGAGACTCCTGTGTAAAGGTGAGACCAAACAGTCACCCTGAAAGGAAAACGCAGAATAGACAAAAGGCAGTTTTGGTGAGGATTGCAGGTCATATGTCAGGTCGAATCAGTCCCTGATGGATACAGAAAAAAAAAAATGTAACATTGCAAGAGCAAATGTGGTTTTGCTGAGGAAAGGTTCATGGCTGGTTTTGATTGCTTCGGGGTCATCTGCATGGCTGCCTACAAACCCTCTCTGCACTTAAGCTCATGTGGTGCCAAACTCTTTCAAGTGAGGAAAATGAAGATCAGGAGGAGGTTGCTGGACGCTGGCCAGGGCAAGTGCCTGACCATTTGTGTAAGCCAAGTCAGGAACAGGACAAAGCAGCTCCTACCTTGGTATCCCAGGGAGTGCCATGACATGAATGAAGATGCCCATTTCTTGTACTGTACTATAATTTTCCTCTGAGCCTCCAATTGTCTGCCCACTTGTCCTGGAAGACAATGATCTAATTCTAGATTTAGACAGTCACAGGTAGAATCACAGTCAGTTGCAAACTCTTGGGTATATTTCTAAAGAAAACACTTTTCTCCATCCCATTTCCTTGGGTTTTTTGGGGGGGGTTGTTTGTTTGTTTGTTTGTTTGTTTGTTTGTTTTTGGAGGGGGGTGTTTGTTGTTGTTGTTGTTTTTTAATATGTGCTGGAAGCAAAGTCTTGCTTTTTCTTGAGTTTCACCAGCTTTTGGTTTGGTGGGCACTGCAGGAGACTGGCTATGTTGCTGCCATAATTAAGAAAAGAGGAAATTCTTCTACTTGAGAAACATTTTGGATGAAGGCCTCATAACCAAAAGAAAGTTCAAACAAATTCAGCAAATACTGTATCCTGAAGCCATGCTAAACCAATACATGTGATGGCAGACCAAGCCCTTATCTTCCTGGCCTATGATTGAATAAAAGTGACTCCTAATTTCAAAACAAAGAGAAAAGTAACAGAAAACCAGTTGTTTATTGTATTCTAGTAGGAATGTGGATCCTGTATGCAGAGCTAGAAGAACCATGCAGTAAATCCTGTTACTTCTTTTCCTTCATCCATGATGGATGCAGGGAAGCAAACTGAAAGGAAGCCACATCATAGCAAGTGAAGCAAGGCAGAAATAGCAGCTAGCTCTGTTTGGTGCCTAATGTATTTGGAACTGAGTATAAGAAAGAGAGGTCCCAGCATCCTCTGAACAGAGTAGGGTGATCTGCTGAAGTCCCAAAGCACTGTTGTTCCCATGCATTACACATTTGTTCTTGTCGCAACAATCACCATGTCAGTGGAATTTTCTTACATAATGAGGAGGAATGTGATCACCTTCAACCCTGAGAGCAAGCAGCAATTCCCATTCATGTGTGCACTGCATACTAAAGGAAAGTGGAATACAATGGATTTTGTGTCTAAGCAGAACACAGTCTGCAACTCGAAATGCCACTTCTTGGGAAGCAATTTTATGTGCTGGTGACTGGACATTTTTCATTTGAAATTAAATTCCTCTTTGCCCTCCTGCATATTGGGGTTTGGATTGGTGAGTAATTTCTCACAAATCTATGCATCATCTCTGTTTTGCATCTTCCTTTTCTGCTGCTCCCAACACTGCAAATTGATGGCAAGAAGAGAGCATGACTCAAATTGTTATTTGTTAAATCTTCTGGTTTTCTCTCATATAGGAATTTAGCTATTTGAAAGTTAATCTTTCAACCATAACTACACCTGTGCAAAATTGATAAACAGGTGAAAAAAAATTAATAAACCCTGTCCCAGCAACAGGCCAACAAATAAGAGTCTGTGGTACTGCATGAGCAAAGCCTGTGAATTAACTACATTTTAATCAAGTGAAGTGGGTAGCTTGGGTTTGCTCTGAGACAAGTGTTTGAGTAAAGGATCAGCTTTCTGTTTCCCAATATTTTCAACAAGCTTAGGAAGACATTCTGGAATTAAACAGGCAACCTTCTGCAAAATGCTGTCCTGACTGCAAGCTTTCTAGATCCTGAAGCGTGATCTCACTGCCTCTTTCTCATACTTCCACTTCTGACTAGACTGAGCCTCTGATGCAGATGTCAGCATGTTCCCAATTATTATGGCAATGTCCTTGAGTGGAGCCATCTTCAGTCAGAAAAATCTGTAGAGTTGAATATAGCAAAGTGCTATTTCAACTCAAGTTGGCTTTCTTCCAGCTGACATAGCATTTGTTCCCAAAGTCAATTCCAGGACAATTTTTTTTTTCCCTTTTCTCTTTTTTCTCCCTTCTCTGTTCCTTCCCCCCAAAGCCATTTCAGGGAAGAGAAGTCACAGAAGTTGTATTGACATCTGAAAGATGCAGCTGAATATGAATTCATGGTTATTTTTCAGTCAATGTTCTGTGCCATTTTTATCAGAACTCATTTCATAGGCTCATTTGTGAGAGGAGGGGGGATATCTGAATTCAATTCATTTGGAATTTTCATATTTAGAGGTTTGCCCTTCTTCCCCCTTAGAGATAGCTGAGTTGTCTGACTGGCTGTAATCTATCTGTTGGCATTACTGCACTGAAAACCAGAAAAATGTCTCTGTTCTTGCCTGATAATGCTCTTTTGCTATGAAGGATTTTTGCCAGAATCAACCCATCTTGTATTGCCGTGTGAAGTTTCCAGAATAATAATGGATGCTGACTTCCAAATATTTAGAGTTCTCTAATTAGAAGAAATTGTCTCAGTGCTCCACAGTAGGGGAATTGTGTATGCCTTCCTCGCCCTCCCAGCCCCAAGGGAGCTGGAATGAATGCTGGGGTGTAAGAAAGCAACTCCTGTACCCTGCAAAAGGCCCATGAGCTGTGGGACAGCACTGTCCTGGCTTTGAAATGTTTTCCAGAGAGGCCATGCCCCACCAGGAGAAAGCCCAGTGCAAATGGGCAGACCCCAGATCTGAAATGTAATCTGAAGGGTTCTGCTGTTCTTAATTGCAAGAAGCTAAGTCTCAAGTTCCAGTGAGGATATTACATGAGTTGTTCCTGTCTGGTAGCTTCCCAAGTTTTGTCTTGAAAATAAACAAATAAAAAAAAGGCTCTGGATCCAGGGCTAATGGTACATCTTTCAAAGAAGTGTTTCTCTAAAAACATGCTGACATCCCATATGGAATAGCATCAATGAGAACCCTGGAGCATGTTGGGGATGCTCTGTTCCCTTGTGTAGTAAAGGTTACAGCCAAAATCTTTTTAGAAGAGAAATGTAAAATCTTCCTTAGACTTCACATGCCAGTGCTGTGCAGCATCTTCTCTGGCTGCACTGATCTGGAAGTGTCAGCACGGGTTTCTGACTGAGGGGCTGGGTGCGCAGGTGACTGTTTCAGTGCACACAGGCAAATCATCCTGTATTACCTGCACAAGAAATCTCACAAATCCAGCCAAACGCTGAGCTAGCCCTGAGGGTGCCTGCCCAGCCAGCATAGAACACACCCCTGACACAGCCTTTATCCCAAAGCAGGTGTTGACCACGGGTCTTTGTCTCTGTTGACTCTGCTGGGGGCTGAGAGTGATATGTGACTGAAATTTCTCTTCTGCTAATCCTACGTGAGCTGAATCATGCCCTTAGTAAAAGGCACTTCCGTGCCATCACATTGACCAGAGAGCACAAACCATTTGTGATTTAATGGTTGGTATTAATGAGGTGCTCAATGCATGTAAACTTCACTGAGGTCTGTGGTAGCTTTTATGGTTATAATATTGCTGTGGTACTTACAGTTGTACAGCTTGAGATCCATGGAAAACTGGGGAAAAATGGGATGGAGGGAGAAAGCCACAAGATTGCCAAGGCCCTCTTCCTACTCCTGGGTGTGATCAGCAGTGCTTCAGTGATGCACCACTGCTGTTAATTTATCCCGTGTTTGGAGAACTCTGAATAAAATCTGTTCCTGTGCTTTGTTATCATTATCTGTAGTTTTTATAATGTTTGGTCTGAGTCATTCTTGCTCCAATTTCAGCCCATTACTCCTTATCTGCTATGGTTATGGAGAACAACAGATTGTTCTATTGACTTTTGTAGCATGTTTCTATGTACATAGCAGTCCATTATCACCCTGCTCATAGCATTCTCCTCACTAGGTAAAAACATTGCCATTTTCTGTAACGCCTCCTGACAAATCCTATTTTCTAGATATCTTTCCTGTTTTTTGTACTCTACTCCTTTGGTCCCCTTTTATTTACTTAAAGTACTCAGTGTGGGAGATAATACTTCATCCAAGGACTTCATCCAAGCAAGCTGAGCAGAGCAGAAGAATTATTTATATTGTAGGTGATGTGGGCTCCTGTATTTATTAATCCCAGTTTGTTCAGCTTTCATAACAGTATGACTTCACCAAGGCATGTTCCCTTTATAGTCTGCTACACTCCAAATCTTCCTCTGAAGAGCTATTGTCTGAACAGTCTGAACAGTTTTCCCCAACCTCTCTTTCTTGGTTGCTCTTGAGTGCCTGTAGTGACTATACTTTCGGCTGTGTTGAATTTCAAAGCATGTCTTCAAATGATGAAATAATCTCATATAATCTTGTCCTCTGGTGTAATTGCATTCCCTCCAGACTTGTGTGCTGCAAATTTTAATAAGCATGTCTTCTACTTCCTCCTCTCCTTCACTAATGTTAGTGGGGAATAGAACCAAGATCAAGAAAAAAAAAGGAAGAAACCTACTTGACATCTCTTTTTGCTTTTACAGTGTCCCATTAATGACACCCATGTGGGTCCTCCATTTGTTGCTGGTTTCATCCAGACTGTGCTTCCTCCTTGCTTATTGGAACATCTGTGAGTGCAGTATCCAAGGAAGTGTGGCTATACATGAAGTAAAAACTATAAAAATATTTTTGTACAGAGGTTTCAGGAGATTTCCTGCAGAAGTAAAAACTCAGGGACTACTAATGCACTCTCTTCCTCTTCACTTTGGTTATAGTCAAGTTGCAACAGCGAGTGATTGTCCAAAACAATGGGGGTGTAAGTGCAGGTTCTTCACGTGAAAATCTTCATATGAGAAAAAAATCATGCAGAGAAATATAAATCAGTCATAAACATAAGGATTTTGGAAGCTGGGAAGTAGCAGATGTTGGAATGGCCACACTCCTGGCTTTAAATATTCAAAAACAGGTGACTAGGTGCTGGCATTCAGGAAGATTGGCATTGAAAACTCCCATGTTAAAAGGCCTCATAGACTTGAAAGCTAAATTATTTCACAGACTGAAGGCAAATGTAGGTTCAAGAGCTATGTAGGTCCCCAAATCCCTTGCCAGTGTGTGGGTTTTGCAGTAGGTTCTTTTCATAGTACTTTTGCACTTCTCCGTGTGTGACAGCTGGGCAGAATGGAGATGGGGTGTGTGGCTCCGACAAGTGCTCAAACTGAAATAATCCTGAGAAGAGAGTCTTCGTGCCACTTTCTCTTTGGGTTTCTGATGAGCACAGCAGATGTCTGCAGGGATGGGAGCTGCAGGCTCCTGCTGTGAAAGACAGTAATAATGAGAAGCATTTGATGAGCTGTGTTTCATTCTTACTGATGAGTTGATACTTTAAGTATACAAATTATTACAGCAACTTTGATCAGATTTAGTTTAGGTGCAAATAGAATTGATTCCGAGAGAGGCAGCTTGCGTGGATAGAAAAGTAACTAAGATGTGCTATCTTGCTGGCTTTATTTTTCATTCCTTCCTCATCCCTGTTTCCCCATCTACTTAGCACTGATTTTATGTTAAGTATCTCTTTAGAATTGTCTTGTTCTGCAGTCTTTAATGTTTAAGGTTGTGTGGCATCATTTTGGTTGCCTGGTAATCACAAGTATAGGGAAAAGAGTCTTGTTAAATATGAGTCTTACAGAGATATTCTGGCAGAGTCAAGTTGCAAAGCCATGTGTGCCTTGTTGTCTGGCTCTGTATGGACAGGAACCTGGGAGACCTGTACAGGGTGAGAAATGCAGAGGCCGGGGCTAATGCTGCCCTTCAGAGCGGTCACTGGGGCTGGTGGACTGGAACACTTCCAGGAAAAGGGTACTGATACCAAAGTATCTTCACACATCACTGCTAATACTGGGAAGGAAAGTGCCTGAGGGAAGGACAAAACTCTGTAAACAACTCTGAGATGGAAATATGTGCAGCAGCCCTTTCGGTTGCTTTGACCGAGGGCAGGCCAGCAGGAAGTCCGTAGCAAGCTGTTGCTTTCTCCAGGTCAAGGAAAACATTTGAGGCATAACCTCCCCGTTTTATTTTGCTTCTCATTCTTGGGAAATAGTGGAGGTTGGAGAATAAATGTTGTTGTTTCGTGCCCGGTGGCCCAGGGAAGTGGGTGCAGCCTGGTAGCTGTGCTGCCTTCCTGAGGAGGCTGCTGCGGGCAGCGGGTACCCTGCCCTGACAGCTCTGACTCCGCTTCCTCCAAAAGATTCCCCAGATCTGGAGCCCCTTGGAATATATATCCCTTTCCCCACACCATGAGGGCTTGCCCTGAGCTTTCTTATATCAAGAAGGGCCAGGTGCTCCCTGTCAAGGCAGCACAGCACAGCAGCGAGGCCGTGGGGCTGGAGGAGCTGCCATGGGCCCGCACCCTCAGAGCCGGGGCTGGCTCCTGCTCCTCTCCCGCCGCCGCCGGCAGTTCCAGGGTGGCCGTGAGGGGGAGGCGGGCAGGAGCGGGTCATTTTTGGAGAGCTGCTGGTGAATGTGTCACGGAGCTGCTGCCTTCACACCGCCCCAGCAGCCAGCAGCGGCCGCCCTGCCGTGAGCCCAGCGCTATAATTAGCTGGTGGCAATCAGCAGCCGCTTGCTGCTGTCACAGGGATTCAGACTGACTGGAGCGGCAAAATGCGCACAGCTACGGCGCTTGTGCTTTAATGACTGTGTTTTCCCGCTGCCAAAGCCAGATGACTTTTCAACCTGGATTTCGGACTGATTTGCGGCTTTATTTTTGTACTTCAGGCCTGGATTGGTCTTTGTTTTTCCCAAGTAAATTCTAGGGGATATGCTGTAGCATTAATAGGCCTTACTGACATTTCTGTGCAGCCCCTTCAATTTACAGGAAGCTTTCATCAATTAAAAGACTTCACTGATTGGAATATGTGCAGATCCTTTTCTGGAGGTGGCCTCAGTACATTCCTTTAACCCATGTCCTTACCATGTTAGCTCTTTCTGCTTGAACCACTTGGGAATGAGCCCTTGTGGGGTTTGAAGTTCTGTTTTCTGAAGGCATTTCTTTATGTTGGAAGATCCTGGGTCTTCTTCAGCTAAGATTGCTCTCAGCACTGTTCAGTTGGCAAAAATATGTATCCCCCTGACCTTCTGACTTGCATAATCTACCTGAGAAGGAGGATGGAGAAGAGATTGTGACAGTGCACACCACCAAATGTTTCTGTGGGAGCCAAAGCTAGGAAAGGAGAATACCACATTCTGTTCACTCTATTTTTATTTACGACATGATAAGGCAGTACATCAAGATTTATACTGGCTTTTAATAGATTGTGGGAGTGCAGTTAACTTAAATGGTTCTCTATTAAGGTATCTGCCTGCTCTGGCACACTATCCATTGCCATTATTTTGTTCTGTGGTGGTAGGAAATGTGCTTTCCCTCTCTGAAAATGATTTCTGTACCTAAGGTTTGTGGGTTTTTGCTGGTATGTCAATCTACAGCATAAGCCCTTCTCTAGCAGTTTTTAAGAGCTTGACTGTGGGAAGGGAGAATGAGGTCTCACATCTTGGTGAGCAGGGTAGGATCCAGAAGTCTGCATTACGTCAGACTGAGCAAGACTTGATTTTGACCTGATTCTATCAAACTCAAATGCTGGCAGTAGGAGCTGGAAATGTGAACTCCTTTTAGTGCCTGCAGTTGCAGGGTATGATCAGCCTGCCCTGCATTTGGCTAGAGAGCTGGACAAACAGTATCTGGAAGTTAACTGGGCACTAACAAACTTGGGGACTTCTTTTTTAAGGGTGGATTATTTTCTCAATCTGTCAAATAATCAATCAAGTTTGCTTATTGAAGGATTTGGGGTGTGCCCTGACAACACTTCTTTGCAGCTGTGATCAGCCCTTGGACTGTAGCTCTCCAGGCTTTGCCTTTAATTCAAATTACTGGTTTGCATGGATTCTCCTCTAATGCCTTCATGCAGCCTCCTGCTCTCCTATGTGAGGATAAAGCCATTTATGTGAAGAAGCCCACAGCAAACTCAGCAGGTCTGTGCCTGGATCTCTGTGGTGAGGCTCTGAACCACTAATCTCTCCTGTGGTTTCTGATGTGCATTTGGAAGAGTGAAATGATATCATAAGGCTTTAAGACAACTGTGCAGTCTTATATTTCAAAGCCAAAAGCTTTTTCTTCAAATCCACACATACATTAGAATTCTGGGCACCTTGTTTGTACCCATCTCTTCCCTTTGTCTGCCCTCTTTCATGAGTTACTCACGGATTTATAAATAAATAAGGATGCAAGTACATTTTGGGAGATTTTTCAAATGTTGTTTATAGAATAAATTTATTTACCTCTAAAAAGCATTTGGCATCAGATAACAAGACTGCAATCCTAAGGACCTGCTTCACACCCAAGCTGCCATAACCTGAAGGAATTTTTAGGAGGCAGTACTGCTTGCAGTGTGTGATAGTAGAAGTGTCTGCTGCTTGATACACAGTGGAACTAATGCACAGCCTTAGTGGCTGTATTTACAGAGTGCAACAGCCAGATCCACCACAGCAAGCAGAACTGCTCTTCAGTGTCATGGGATTTCCTCAGTGTTCTGGCTTAACAGAAGGATAGGGACATCTCCTCACTGAGCCATTTGGAGCTCGAGCCCTCAGAAGCAATTTCCATTAGGCTGTGTCATGTGCTGTGTGTACCGAGTGTTTTATGCCGAGGCTGGCACAAACCAATTTGTTGACGCTCTGTTTACCTTGTACTCCGTACTGTGCCATGCTCCAGAGAGGAAGGGAAAGCATTGGCTCTGCAGCTCTCATCACCTGGGAGAGGGCTTATGATGGGAAGCAGAGCATCCACGGTAGCTGGAGCTGTTGCCCGTATATCTGCTGCTCACATAACCGATAATCTCCTACGTTTGGCGCGGAGCATCCGGAACAAAGTGCTACCCACGCCGCTCCCCTGCTGACATCCGTCATTCCAGTTCCCATCTGCTCACAGGTTTCCAGGGCATCAGCTGTGCTCCCAGCTGCTGGTCCTCTTCACGTACCACCCAGGTCCCGAGACAAGCTTCCTGAGGAGTTGCCCACTAATCCAAGCCCTAAGGGCTGGCAGATTCAAAACACAGCTCCTTGGAATTTTTGTATTTGGATGTCGATGTGTATGTATATTCATTGAATGCAATGTATAAAATCATGCACGAGAATTCCTACAAAAATAATTAATTTGCCATATGCTATTGGTTGCTTTGCCAGGCTTCACTCTCCTCACCTGGTCACTTTCAGCCCTGTTTCAGCCTTAAGTGTCTTAAAGCCTCAGATGTGTTTTTCAGTCACTCAATCTGCCATAGAAACATTTTTCTCCTCTGGACCTCCAAGTTTCTCTGCCTGAAGTGAGTCAAAGGTGTCATTTAAACAGCCATAGCTTTGAGCGTGTTCTTGGATTGCTCCTCAACAAGATGTGCACTTCAAGAGAAGTAGGAATTTTCCCCTTCCCTTGGGACTTGTAGCGCTTCCATCTTACTTTGGAAAGGACTCAAGATACCAATTTTTAAAATTCTTACTCTCTTTACAGGAAAGTGTAAGAGTTCTACATCATGTAACAGACTTCAGCATGCTCCAAGCCTTGTATCCATCCTATTGAAAGGATAGAATTAAAAAAAAAAGCTGTGGAAAGGCCGTCTGATGAATTTCTGGATTTCTAGAAAGGTGGCATATGGATGATACAGGGTAGCTCTTTTTTAACATTTCTATCTTGCCATCCAAGCCCAGTTTGTGGTTTCACCACCTGTGGACAATCCATGGTTTCAGACTCATGCTGCAGTCACCTTGTATGCCCTTCCTCCCCATCACATATTCCAATTCCTGCTCTCAGACTCTCCTACAGAGTGACTTGAAGGGACTCTTCAATTTTGGCAGGAACTGTGTGGCTGCTATAGAGCCTCTAATGAATCCTTCTGCATTTTATTCATCACTGAAACAGGATTTGGAGAGGGTGGGGATTCTGAATAAAGTGTGTAAAATTTTGCTGCCAACAGCATGATAATTAAAGGGAGAAGATAGCAGTACATGTAAAAATATTGTTACATGTGCACAAAACAGGGCTGATCTTGGAAGCGGGTATTTCTGAGCCGTGTGCCTTTAAGACCTACATAATGCTGTTACATTACCTTAGGGTTTTTCTTTTGAATTTCCAGCTTCAGAAAACCAAGCTTGATTTTCCTTTTTTTCCTTCCATCCCCTGACGATGCTCTCAAAACCTGGGGGTGTTTATTTGAAAGAAGACTCCCTGCATGAAAGATGTTACGGTGTGATATGACACGCTGCAGGGGTAGAATCGTATGAACATCCCTGTCAGAGCTGCCATGGCCACGTTACCCCCCTTTACAACACCAGCTCCGTGATTTAGGGCAGCCACAACTCATTTTTCTCTATTGCTCCCTGACATCTCGTGGCAGCACCAGGTAATGCAGTTAATTGCTTAAAATTTTGCCGAGAGAGTAGCTCCGACTTGAGACTTTGAAGCTTCAGTATTTCCTGGGAAAGAAACTAACTTAGCCGTTGATATAGTGTTTTGGAGTGACTTGACCCCCCCCGGGGAAGAGCACTTCTCTAAGAAAGGATTTTGAACAAGCCAGGCCTTCCAAAAAATTGTGGGTGTTTTAATATAATATTTATATATATTTTTATATA
>VWYP01020109.1:0-35775 GCA_013400435.1 Pycnonotus jocosus | reverse complement strand
TTAAGTACTGCTGTCGTCATTTAAGCTTTGAGGGGTGGGAGGGAGGGGGGGAAGGGAGAGAGGATCCACTTAATGCAAAGTATAAATTGATGTCATTTTAATTTTCTTCTTATAAGATTTACCACTTTACATGTAAATACCAGGCAGCACTGTGGCTATGCTGGATTTCTGATTCATATGGAGAATGTGTTCATCTGCTGGAACTTAACTGATCACACTGAGTTAAGGGGAGGATAATAAAAAGCTATGGAGTGAATAATGGAAGGATTTAAAAATGAGGCATGGGGGGCAGAAGATAGGATACAGAGTAATTTTGGAGGTAAAACTACAGTTGAGATTAACAGTATATTTCTGGACATCTGGCTGATCTAAAGTCTCTCTGATGATTGTCTTGTAATTGTTAAACCTGTCGCCTTTATGTGTGGGATTAGGCCTGTTTAAATATGCATGCAAAAAGCAGAATGGTTGTTGATTCTGTGCAGCATAATTTGTGTGGTTCTTAGTTTGGAGTCAAATGAAGTTTATTTCTACTTTAGTTCTCACATACTCGGTTCTTGTTTAGCTTTTTTCTCAAATGCAACGTCAAAATGAGCATCTGTGAGAGGCTTAGTGATAGGGAAGGAGTTTAAAATAAAAGTTACCATTTTTAGAGGGATTTATTTATAAAGGAAAAATGAGCATCTTATTGGTTACTAAAAGTGTGTCTTCTGAACAATTATACAAAAGTTAGCATCTAATAATCCTCATCTATATTTAACCCCTTTCACTGCCACAGATCTTTAATTAAAGATTCCTCTATCTTTATGCCAGTTAGTTTGAGATGCTAACCTTTGTGCTTAACAGAAATGGTTGCAGAATCTCTGCTGACATCCTCAGTGCAGTTTGTAAAGAAAGAAAACTCCAGGAAAAACACGTCAATATCAGCCCCCATGGAAACCCCCAAGCATTTCATTAGCGGTTGTAAGCTGCAGCGACAATAAGCTGGAGGGAGGGCTTTATTAGGCCAGAGGTGGTAAATGGAAAATTGGCAGCAGAAAATCAAAGTTTGATCATGAACAGCCCCTCACAGCTGCAAACAGCATCTTATTGTCCGTACGTTTGCATTTCCATCATGCCCCCATCACAGCTGTGTCAGGCCACATAATAAATAAATAACCCAACCTTCACGAGCAAGGAAAAAACAATATGATGGCTCAGGGCCAGCCAAAGCTGCTCTGCAGCCATCTGCTCAGCATCAGCCCAGCACCAGCCTGCACGCTGTGAGCACGGAGTACAGATCATTCCCCAAGGCCTGATGGTCAAAATGTCACTGATTTTATGTTCTTTGCAGAGTATATTTAATGTGATCTTTTCCTCACAGCAACCATCTCTGCTGGTGTTCTAGTTACACGTCTATATTAGAAATCCACTGTAAATATGTTGTGTCTATATTAACAGGCTGAGGGTAGGGAGCTGAAATACTGAATACTGAAAACTTTGATTTGCTCTTGTAAGGTGGTTTAAATGGAAAAAATGAACACAAGTCAAGGGATGTAAGAGAAGGGACAGATTAATGCTGGCATGAGAGTGGTCAGAAAAGGTGATGTTTGTGTAGGGTCGTATTTCCATTTAGGTACCTAAAAGTGATGATAGTCCTGGGATTTTCATATGGTCAGGCTGCTGGACCTCTGTGCAATGAAAGACAGCCTTTGGAAATCAGGCACTTGTCTTCTACTGCATTATCTCTTCTGAGTCTCTTGGTGCTTTTGAAGTGTCCTTATTTACATGCTAGGCTTTTTACATCTCTGGCAATCTGGTTTAAGTAGGTATGGAAGCTGCAGCCTCTTGTATTTATCCTCTACCTGTGGTGCCCATTCTTGGATGCAGATTCATGCTTTAGTAGTGTTGACAATCAAAGTCAACACTGGGTTTTTGGACAAGAGATGGAAGAAGGAAATAGGACATGGGATTTCACAACCCTGGTTTAGTGTTTGGATACCTAAAATCTGTTAAAACAAGTGACCTATAGTCTACAGTGTGTTTTCATGGATGGAGAATTCTAATTATTTCGGTGTTTCTGCTGTCACTTCAGGCAATATTTTGTGGGTGTGGGTGCTCTTTGTCCTTGGAGGGGCTAAACACTCTTAGGTGTTAAAGAAGTAAAAGTGACACCTAAGAACTCTGTTCAAGTAATTCTGGGTGGATTTAGAGAGAGACATGTGCTTGATGCTTCAGAGATGGGGGTTGAAAGTGTAGCAAAAATTGTCAAGTGTGGCAGGAATTGTCAAATTGGAGTGTAAAAGCTGTAAATGAGACTGAGATCTACCTTTATTCTTTTTTTCCCAGGCAGCTCTACTTTAAACTGTCTGTGTAACCAATTTTACATGTGATCCACAGAGTGATGTAGGCCAATGCGTGCTTGCAAAAAGAAGAGTTAAGAGCATGACTGAAAACTGCCAATAAAACAGCCCTTAGACCTTGCACTTGCACTGTCGTGAGCATGGCTGCTGCTGCTGCTGAAGGAAGAAGACAAGGAAGCTCCTGAGCAGCCTAGAAAACTCTGGTTTCTGCAGCAGTCATGGTGTCTGCCATACTCATCCTGTAATAATCTGAGCATGGACAGCTCGAATCATAGTTGGCTCCAGAGGAAATTTCATCAGGGCTTTGTTCTTTAGTACCCATATTTCCCTGTGCTGGAAGTACATAGTTTGCACAAGCATTTTTCGTACTTGCTTTGCCCTAGTAGCTAATATTCAGCTTTTAAGCAGCAGATGCAGATATTTCAGCTGTAATTCCTAAGACCAGGCTATGCCAGAGGTCTGTATACATATGCTCAGGATATTACACAATTATTCAAGTTCCTTCTGTTTTGGTGTGAAATGCCTCCATTTCCTCCAGTGTCCTCAGTGTGACAGTGCTGGCCATTTTCATCCTCAATAAACTTTCCTTAGGATGTTCCTCATTTTTTGTAACACTCATAAAAGCAAGTCAGCTCCAGCGCTTGCAGAATTTATCTAATAACTCCTACTGGCACAGGTGATTGCAGCTTCCCCTGTGTTTCCAGCTCCTTTGTCATCAGGCTGTTTCAGTACAGCTTTTTCAGGTTTTCCACGTGGTGCTCTGTCAGCAGGTTTCCTGCAGGGAGCTCAGATGGTTCCAGCGGTATTTCTGTTGTATAAAAAGTGAGTCAGCTTTTCAGAGAGTTATTTGGGTTAATTTGCAATAACCAAGCTTCAGTGAGCCTTGCTTTCTGCATGGTTTTATCCCACTTCCTACTGATCTCTATGCCTTCATTTAATAAAGCAAGTAAGACAAGCTAGAAAAAAAATATTTTTTATGTTAATTTCTTTTGGTGGTCAAAATAGGACATCTGTTTAAATTAATAAAACACTGGGGGGTTTGCTTCATTTAGCTGCAGTAAATGCTGCTAAAGATGTACACTGATCATCTGGATAAGAAAATTAATGCTGGTGCTAAGTTTTGAAAGGAATATTTTTGTAATATTGTTGAATTTTGATGGGACATTGAGAGTTTAAGAAGTAACAAGTGAAGATAATGCCTTGCTGATGGCTTGCTTCCAGGTGCCACCCATTCCAAGAAGTGGAGGCAATGGCTCATACCCAGTGGCATGACCATATCTGATGGTAGATGTTGCAAGAATATTGTTTTATTTTCAATAGGTTGGCCCTAATTTCCCATTTATATTGACACTTTATCAGCTTGTACAATGAAAACTATATCTACATTTCCTTAACCTTTTTTTAATATTTCTTTTATTTTATTTTTACTTTCTTCTGGTATTTGCATTGTTAAACAGTGCAGTTGCTGTAATGATGCATCAGGGGTGTATTTACCTGTGCTGACATTAAAATATCCATTTGAATGAGAAAATATTTTCCTCAACAGAAGTGTAAACGTGTTTTAGAAGCCCTTACATTTCTGTTTTGATCAGCAAATTTGACTGAAGTTCAGCCTACTTTGTCATGTTGGCATAAAGCATTTGGCTCTGTTTGAGCAATTCTGTTGGGGAAGAGGGCAAAGTATGTAGAAAGAATATTTTTTCATTATAGTTTAAGCATCCTTTTTCTTTGAGGCATCTCTTGGGGTACACTTGCCTAAGCTTTGTTTCGTAAGGCAGCTTGATCTCACAGAGGCATCATTTACCCAATGTGGAGTATTCCTGGGATGTGTTCTTATCTGGACACACAGAGAACCTGGAAGATGGATAATAAGAACTTGGTGGCCTGAGAGACAAAGGTTTTTGCCTGGTCTATTGAAATGGTGTAATGGTAGAAGAGTTCTAAGGTGAAAGGTTTTAAGCACTTTGCATTTTGCAAAGAACTTTGTAAGTCAGATGATTTGTCTTTCTTGCTACATTACAGAATGGTGTTTTTCTTTGATTGACAAGGCGTTCATCTGGTGTTGCATTCATGGTGTTTTGGGTTACGGGTCAGTGAGTTCTAGCCTTTCTGTGCTAAATTCACAGTATATCTGGAATTCTTTTGAAAATATAGCCCTATTGCCACAAACAGAAAAAGATTAATTTTTGTTAATTTTAGATATTCACATTCCTGGATGTGGCATGTTTTGGGATGCTTTCTACTGATCTTGATTCTGGGTTTCTACAGCTGCAGTGCAGTAAAATGCACTGCAAAATGCATGAAGACTTTGCAATGTAGAAACTTGCAACTGAAGTACCAAGATCAGTGTAAGTGAAGTGTGAATAGAAATGCCCATGTGGGAAACTGCTGTAAGAAGCAGCAGAACAGGAGTTAAAGGAACAGCATGTTTTAGTGTAGAGGATTCTTTGTGCAAAGTTCAATCAAGGAACCAAACATCAAGAAAATAAAGAATGATATTAGACTCTATCAGAGAATAGTATCAGACTCTCTCCTGTTACTTGTTGGGTTGTGTCTTCTCCAGACATTGATTTTGGAGTATTCCCTGTCAGTAACACTTAGATGGGAATGTTTTGTTTTTGAAGAAGCAGAACTTGCTGGGACTGTTGGACAGGGCTGTCACATCTGGAAGCAGCCTTTGTTTTCTCCCTGTGAATCCTAGGAAAGTGCCCAATTCCCAAGCTTTGACCTCCACAACGTTCAGGCAGGCAAGCTCCCCAACAGCCTGGCATGCCTGGAAGCTATAGGATCCCTCTCATAATATAATCCATATCAAAATGCTGGTCTTTATATAATTTTGTATGTTAATTAACTAGGAGGATGTGGTCCTTTTGTATATGCCTGGAGTTTGGAAGAGAACACTCTACTGTGTGTTAACAGTGTGCTTGACAGCATGAGGTGGAAAAGGTGTATCTGGTCTTTGCCCATACCGTTTGGTGCCAAGGTTTTTAATTTTTTCTTTGATTATTATTGTTGTTATATGTGGATGAGTGTAGCAATTTTATCTTTGTTTCCTTCCTTGCTGGTGCTGCTGCTCTGTCATTCCTCCCAGGCTTTGATATCCCAAGCTTAGAGAAGCTTGTTTAGTAAAGCACCGTGGTGCTGTTGTGTCATCCTGGATTAACAGTGCATCAGCTACAGCCAGCTAGGATGGCAAATTTGGGAGCTACATCCCTGCCTGGAGCCACTCACAGCACAGTCCTAGTGACAGCTGCTGCCAGGGTGCTGTAAGAGCTGGTGAAGTAAAAGAGGAAAGCTTGGTAGAGTAATCAACTAGGAATTTTTATGGCTCATGCTCAGCCTTTTAAAGTTTTCTATTTTCTGTCATTAGTAGGTGGTTCCCCAAATTGGAACCTATAAAGAGCATAGATGAGGCTTGAATAAGATCAACTGGCAACAGTGCAAACATGAATTTTACAACAACCAGTCAAATGAAATAAAACAGAATGATGTGTGTAATGATGGTAACATTAGCTTGCCTTACTGCTCATATGAATGCTAGTAAGATAAATATTGAATATCTGTAAATAAACTAGCATTATACCAGCATGAAACCCCCCCTTCAAACTGTAATTCTTCTTGAGAAAGATGCAGTGGCTTTCTGTAATCTTTTCAACAGGGGCTCTACAGTGAATCATTTCCTTTAATTGCTGTTCTGAAACACATAACAGGTTTTTTAATGCCTGCTTTTTATATTTGTCTTTTTTCTTTCCGTTAATTGCAGTACTTCCATTCAAGCTTGAAAATGAAATTGCTTCCTCAACATACTTCTTCTCTGCTTTATGTAAACATAGGGGGGTTTATTAGCCCAATTTCCAGCGAAGATGGAAGTGCACTAACACTGAGCACGCAGAGAGGCTTTCTCCAGTCGTAGTTACAGGCACTTTAAGGGAAACTCAGAAGAGTTGCCAGGCAGAACAAATCTCATCTCCTTCTCTCACTCTGTGGAATTTATCTCATGCCTAGGGGGCTGAAGAGCAGCACCAAAATCCGGTGGGATGGCTGCTCACGTCTGCGTTTCCAGTGCCTGCTCTGAGAGGCTCAGAAAGGTTTTGCAAGTTGCACTCTTGGTCTGTGTGCACCAGAGCCAAGGATCAGATAAAGTCCTCCTCTTCCTTTCCTTTAAACAGCCCACTTACTTAATTTATTTGAATTGATTGCAGATTTAGTTAGCATGTGTGTTAACTGTATATCAAAACCTGATTAAAGCTGATGAGACGAACAGGAATAAAGAAGTTGGAAAGTATTTAAAAATGAATTATCTTTCATAGCAGTAAGATATGCAAAATACCATACAGTTTGGTCCAGCTGTCATTTGGGACATCACTGCAGCTGTTTCAGGAAAAGAAAACTTGAAGGATTAAGCAGCAAGTGAGCCGCAAGTACTGTATGTAGAAATCTAAGAGTTTGATTTAAAACCCAAGAGTAATCCGTCCCTTCTGCAAATCTTACACTGCATCTCAGATTGCAGGAGCATTCCTGCCCAGTTTGGGGGTATTTTGGTGGTTTTGACAAAGGACGTTTTACAGGCCAGGTGGAGGTTCATGGCAGGGATGAGGGGTTCCCAGATGGAAGCAGCAGCCATCTCCTCCCAGGGCTCTTCTGAAGTGGACTGGCAGCAGCTCAGCCACAAATGACACAGACATTTGTCCCTGTGCCCCCACAGGAGCTGTAGCAAAGCTTCAGGGCGGGACGAGGGAATTCTGCTTGATGGAATCCCACAGCTTCTGGGCCCATGCCAAAGAATGAGTTTAAGCATTGGGAGACCTATGGTTAAAAGGTTTTCCTGGTGGCATCCTGTCCTGATGGAGAATAGAGTTGTGAGTTATTTGTGTCTCAAAAGGGCATTAAAGTACCAGTTTGTTAGTTACGTGTGTGTTATCAGCAATATGGTAGTGTCACTTTGATATTGTAATTATCTGGTATTTTTACTAATTTTGCTGTTGTGGTGGTGGTGATGGGTTTTGTCACTGTCATTTTTGTTGCTCGGGTTCTTTTGTGTTGCTTTTGTTTGGTTTGGGGTTGGGTTTTTTTTTGTTTTTGTTTTTGTTTAGTTTGCTTTTGCTTGGGTTTTTTGTTTATTTTGTTGTTATTTTTTTTTCTTGTAGTGTTGTTTTGGTATTTTTAATAACCAAACATCTGGGCTGAAATTTTTAAGGTTTTGTTTCTGCTCTGGCTGATGTTTTTTAGTTTTGTTTCAGCTGAAATTTAGTAGTTTGAGTGCAGGCTACATAGAAACCTTTTATTTTCCCATGCAAGCACATATAGTCATACACACTCAAAGGTGTCAGTATTTGAATTAGGCAGCTCTGACATGTAGCAAAACTCAACTAATATATGAGGAATATGCCTTTATTTTCAGACACATACTCAAGTGAATACTCAAGGAACTCCAGTATCTCAACCATTTAAGCACCAGTATATGCATACATATAGGAGTATAAAACACAGTTCAGTTGTTTCATTCCATCCAGAGAGTTTTGGTGAATGGTTACAGGTCCTAAACCATTTTGAAATCATATTTATAAGCTATGGTGTGGAATTTTGATTTCACAGTCCTGTTGGGATTTGGAGAAGATATTTCCTTCCTCTCTCTAAAAAAGCATTGAAGTATTAAAAACAACTTTTGGCTTTGACTTTGGTTCCTGTAGCAGGAGCAGCACATGAAAACCAGAGCTGTACACAAATGAAAAACAGAGCAGTATGAAAACTGTCGTGTAGATGCAGAATAAGAGTGCTGGACCTTGGCTCGGCAAAACTGAGTTGTTTTAGAGTAGAGCAAACCTTACTTTTGCCATCCTTGTTGCCAACCTTTTTCACTTCCATAACTGTGTTGCTGCTTGTGTTTGGGAGGATGGGCAGTAGCCAAGGTGTGGGTGAGAGCAAATGCAGATGTTTATGGAGAACATTTTATTTCTCATTGGAAATGTACAACGGCGTAGTGGGGATCCATCCTGTGTGCACTGCCTCCAAAAGCAGAGCACCAGAAAACACTGGAGCATGATACCTGAAGAACATGAGAGGAAACATGGCTCATATGAAAGGAGAAAAGCAAAGAACCAGAAGTCTTAATGATGAAAACAATGTGTCCTTTCTGGGGAAAAAAATAAAACAGCCCCACAGTAGGAGTGGCAGTTCTCAACTCATTCTGAGCATGGTTAGGAGAATGTAAATAACCAGTGATTTTCCATAAAATGGGATCAGGACATGAGGGGCTTGGTTGCAACAATAAAATCCTTTTTAAACTTTAAACAAAATCTTATCATTACATGTGCCCCCAAGCTGATTTTTGGATGGACTGAACTGAAATTAATGCTGCAGCTGACGACCTTCTTGCCAGAGGCAGTCTGGCTCTGCATGGATGGAGGCTGAGACCCCGCTGTCCCCGCTTCCTCTTCACAGGCTTCACAGAGTGAGACCTCCCCAGCTCTCCATTTGTGCAGCCCCCATCCCATGGTGAAGGGATGGGAGCTGCCCAGCTGTCACCCTTTGCAGGCTCTGGTTGTGCTTCTGCCTCCCCCTTCTTCCCTCTTCCAGGCCAGGAGGAGGCTGCTCCCACCCTCATCACCCTCATTTGCACCCTCAGCAC
Source organism: Pycnonotus jocosus (assembly GCA_013400435.1). Lineage (NCBI taxonomy): Eukaryota > Metazoa > Chordata > Aves > Passeriformes > Pycnonotidae > Pycnonotus > Pycnonotus jocosus. The sequence continues at coordinate 26,808 of VWYP01020109.1, read as the reverse complement.
ATTCATGGCCAGCGTGTGCTCGCCTTGTTCCCAGCTGGGCTCTTCTGTGGCTTAACCAGCTCTCTCTTGTCCTTGGAGTGTAATCCCCTTACAGGCAGGTTCAGATCCCCTCACCCCTCCTCATCCCCTTCACACCAGGCTTTGGAAGTCACACGTCAACTCCTGCTCCAGGGACTCTGCAGTCATCCTGGGAGTCCTGCCATGGACATGTTGCAGCATCACCTCAGCTTCCTTGAAGCAGCCTCCTCTGGAAATTCCTTGCCTTTGGAAATGCACCACCAGGGTGCATGTGCCTTCTTCTGTATGTGTGTGCCCTGAGCAGTTCCTCATGAACACTGTGGTCAGCTGGCATTCAGAAATCTTTTGCCTCCAGTATTATTTGCAAATTTAGGGCTTGAAAGTGCTGGAATTGGTCCCAGCATCATGACCTTGCATTTGGTACTACTGAATTTATCATCTCACACCTCAATGCCATATTCTGCTGCCTCTGAAGGTTATTAGGACTGTAGTTGCTTGAATAAAAAATGGTTCTGAAAGAGTTTCACGCCTCTGCTGTTGTCTGCAGTGACTAATGAGCTTGTATATCTCTTTTTAATTCTTTTCACATTTTCTTACTGCTAAATCCAAACTTTGTAAGGCTGTTACATGTGCAAGGAGGAATTTATGTGCTGATTGATCCAGTGAAATTACCAAAACTCCTTGGACTCCTTGACTGGGGTCTCTCTCAAAGTCTTCTCTGCCCTGGTCCATCCTGAGGATCAAGGGAGTCTTTCCACTGAAGTCTGACTCAGCCTAGGGTTTGGACACAGTGCTAGTCTCATGGGCATGGATAGCACTACAGGCTATTTTTCAGAGTGTTTCATTTTATTCCTTTACGTTGTTCACATAGAGATTATAGAAGTTTAGATTTTTGCCTTGATTTATTAGGAGGCAAGCAAAGAAGAGCATTTAAGAAAAAATAACATATTTAAGTGGGGGATAGGTGTTTCAGAGCATTTTATTGTCTTGCATTTTTTATCATTTGAAGTCTTATATCTCAGTAAAATAGGTGAACTGTCCTAAAATTTGAGGCCAAGCTATGTCATGCTGTGTAAACAACGTTTCTGTCACCTCTGTGTATTGCTGCTGAAGGGATTTGAAAGTGGGAGTATGAGGGACAGCTGCTGCACTTAAGCTTCCAAAAATTTTCAGGCCCCACAGGCAAATATTCTCTGGCTGTATCACTTTGCTAATGATCAGTTAGTTCCTTCTGTTCTGTGTACTACCAGACCTGCAAAACAACCACAATTCCTGTGGCTAGGAGTGTGCCTTAGCCTTGAAGAGTGGGATGCTGCTTTTGAAGTCTCCACTCTCTAAGTTCTTTTCCCTGAGATGTTCAGTCATGCATATTTAAAGCTACATTTCTAGAAATTAGGTCTGAAAATTCCCAGCAGAAATGTATTTTTGCATTTTATTTTTACCCAGAGATGACCACATTTTTGTCTGCAAGCTGGCTTAAAAGATACATCAATTAATAGAGCCACTGGTGATTAAACTGTAAAGCAGAATATCTTCTCTCATTTAATGAAGCGTCTTACATAAAAATAAGTCTAATTCTCATGATAAAGAACTTAATTTTACTGAGATTTCCAACTTCTTTTCTGCAAGTGCAAGGTGTAATAAAGCTACATCTTCAGCATAAGAATATGGCTGTTTATTGTAACTATTCATCAAGAGCATGACATTAGTATAGAGATTGGGTCCCAAATGTCCTTATTCTTCCTGAATCTTCCTACAAGTGGCATGTAATCAATTGATCCTTATAGAAAAATTCTCTAAGAGTAGGTCTTTGGACTGTATTGGCAAGAAATCCTTAGTTTTGAGCAATGCTGCAAGGTTGTTTTCAAGTTCTTGCCTCCCCACTGCAGTCCTTGTTAGTGCTCCTAGGACTTCTTGGGCCATGTCCAATTTTTTATCCTGCAGCAAACAAAATTACTGTGATGTTTTCTTCCCTGCTGTTCATTGAATGATCATTGGACTCTTCTGGTTGCAAGGAGAAGGTTGCACTCACCTCTGTGTGATTTTTAATCTGTTTTCCATACAGAGTAAGTGATACAGTCCTGGTTGTCATTTCTACCCCAACCTGCAAGGAAAGCACTATTAGAGCTTGGGTTGTGGTTGGTGTGTGAATGGGTGGGAGTGCTGGGAAACACCTGGCTTGTTTATAAAATGTTCACTTCCTTTCAGGGGTCATTTAACTCTGTAGTTGATGAAGGCACTATTAAAGTTAGGAATCACTACACACTCTGTTGTCTGCAGAGTTGGTGATGAGTAGCCAGATCAGCTCAATGATGATTTGGCATCCACTTTGTCATCTGTGTGAGCCAATGTTTTAATTTTTCTTTTCTTTTCTTTTCTTTTCTTTTCTTTTCTTTTCTTTTCTTTTCTTTTCTTTTCTTTTCTTTTCTTTTTTCTTTTCCTCTTTTCTTTTCTTTTCCTCTTTTCTTTTCTTTTCTTTTCTTTTTTCTTTTTGTTTCTTTTTTTTTTTTCATTTCTTTTCGGTTTTGGGGTTTTTCTTGTTTTTTTTACCAGCACTACAGTTTGACCCCTGAGGATCTCAATCTGATGTCAGCTCACTTAGGATAACTGTTCATGTCTTGTAATAGTGTCCCAGCTAGGACAAACACTGAAAATTAAAAATATTTTTGGAAAGGAAATAGGATAGTAGTCCAGTTACAGAAAGGAGCTGTGCAAGAGCAGGTTGTTAAGCTTGATATCAGTGTGTCTAATCAAAATTTCCTCCGCTGTATTTCAGGACAGATTCAGTGGCTGTCCCCTGGCTTGAATGTGCTGATGCTCAGCTCTGACCCAGTGGTGACATGAGAGCAGAGGCAGCATCCCCACTGCTGTGGTTTGCAGGTGCTGGTATTCCTGATGATGGTTTCCACAGGGAGGATGTGGACCTGTAGTTTTAATACACAGGAATCTCAGTTTTGCATGGAAACAGCAAGGGCTGTGGTGGATAATTGATTTTGTGACAGTAGCTGGCTCTAGATGGATGCTGGGCAGCAGGGACCATAACTCACACAGATTCCTGAGATGAAGGGATGAAGCAAGATTCCTTGTGCTGGACATTCCACACATGCAACAGGGAGAGAAAACCCTGAGCCCAAAGCATGGCAGCCTGCCCAGGTAGACAGGCAAGGGATCACAGGGAGCAATATGAATTATTCTTAGGGCATTTTTTCCTTAAAATCCTTTTGGCTGTGGCTTTTTAGGAAGGAATTATTTACATGGAAAACTGTAAGGAATGAAGAAGAAGAGGGACAGGCCTGAGTTACAAGAGCAGAGGGACAAAATAATCTTGTTAGGTCCTGGCAGAATGTGTTAAGAAATGGTGAAGTCAGGAACTAGAAGACACTAGAACAATTATATACAAGAGTGGCCACTGCAGGTGTTTTCTCCTAACACAGTGACCTTTACAGGCTGTCTCTCAGTTTGCAAAGGGGCCAGAAATGGTTATTAATTGGCTTGCAACTTGTTGCCTTCTTCCAAAGGTACAGTTGGTGTGATCTTCATGTCCTGTTCACTCCAGCAGAGATCAGTCCTGTGCAAAGCTGACCCCAGTTGGGTTTACAGGTGTAGTCAAGATGAGCAGATGTGAGGACAGAGAATGTGTGTTGCTGGCTTACAGGCATTTCCCTGTTCTGTTGTAGCTTGGCTTTATGCTTTGCCCCTGCCTGTGAAGAGCTGACATGGAAGCTCAGAGGAATATTTATATTAGTTTTAGTCACCTGCCTGCCTGATGAGAGTCCAGGGGCTGAGGCAGGAGAAGACTCAAAGCCAGCTACTCCCAGTGCTTGACAAGCTGTAAAGCAAGAACATTTTGAATGTGATCCATTGCCTATTTTGGGAAAGTTATAAAATTTTCAGAGGTAGGCCAGTTATTTTTAAGTCTCTCTGGACATGCTTTTAACGCAGGATTTGTTCTGGATGTTGTCAAGGTCGAACGTTTTCGTCATGAAAAAGTTTCCCTCCTTTGGGGATATGTCTGGAAGAGCTAATTAGCTGTGTGCCTTGGTCCTCTCTCATTTCCTAACAGCCTGCTAAACCTATTGCTAGACCTTTCAGCTTCAGCCAAGATGGATTGAGATTGGATTGTCTGCCTTCCCCTGGTTTCATCCTTTTCGTGCACAGCCTTTCTCCAGCCTGTCTGAGGAGAAGGTTGCAGGAGAGCTGTGTACAGACAGCATGCCTCCACCAAAATGCAGGGAGGCTGCTGTTTGGAAATGTAAATGTTTGGAATTGAGAAACTGAAAATACCAACAACATGGTTATTTTCCTAGTGTCTAATTCATTGCTGCTGCTTTGAATTTCTTTTCAAGTTGCCCACATTTTGCATTCATTTAGTGGTGTTGAAAATATGAAATGAAATAGAAGAATTATACCTACAGTGAGATCCTCATTAATGAAGTTGTAGTCTTGCATCTCCATTCTGTAGATAAAGAGCTGATCCAGAGAAATGCTGAGCTCTTCCTGCTGCTTTTGGGAGTAGTAGGGATTGCTGTGTGCTCTGCAGCAATCAGGATCGGTTCCCAAGTTTAATTTTGACTGGCCTTAGCAATCAAAATAGCTCACATCAGTAGGGAACAGGAGGATGTGAACTATGTGGACCAATAAACTAGCAATTCCTGCTGCATATTTATCTTCACCTCTGTAACTGACAAACTTTAAATATTCCCTATGGCAGTCCTGAGTACAAATAAGGGTTTGAATTAGGGTCTTGAATCTCTGTGGATGTGAGGTGTAGAACCTTTCATGCCTCCTGTATCAGCAGCAACCTTCATGTCATGCCACCAATACTTGCGGGGGTTTTGGGGTATGAAGACAACAGACTCTTTTAGGAGTGGTGTGCACCCAGTTGAAAGGAGTACATAGTGTTTTCCTGCCTAATTCTGACAGAATTAAAGACAGTGCACTTTCAGAAGTTACTTTCTGAATATTCCTCTCTGCATACTTTGCTGCTGTTACCTAGAAGAAGGGGGTTGATGATTTAGTCTTTGTTTTGGCACTATTAAAAGAAGTAATTCTCAGACAATTTTCTGTTGCCTTCTAATGAGAAACTGCTTGTGTTTAGTATTAGTTCTGATTTCAGGAATACCCAGCATTATCAGGACATCATTCTCCCTGTGTCCTGTGGCACATACCCTTGTGCCAGTGCTGTTGGCCACATCTTTGTGTCTCTAAAGAGCATTTGGTTTGTTGGACAAGTGAAGTTAGAGCTGACAGTCAGTTCTGTTGTATTTCTGCCTGCCTGTTGCATGGTAACATTTCCACCACATCCAGAACTGGGAGCAGTGCTGCAGGTGACATTGGAAATGTCTGTATTGATGCTGAAGGAAAGCAAAAGGACTAGAAATCCTGCCTTTGACTGAAGTAGGGATTGGTGGGATGTGCCTGTGACACCATGCTTGAGGAGAGGCAAGAGGGAGAGTTGGGGGGGCTTGGTTCACAGATTTTTTTTTTTTTCCTTAAGCCAGAACAATCCAGTTCATCTAGATTAAAACATTCTGTGGGAAAATCTTGATTTCAGTGGAGTTTTTCTTAGAGAATTTCCAGGTGGCCCACCTGCTTCATTTCCTGCCATCTCATCAGTCAAGGGCTTCTGGGGTGTGTTTGCTGAGCCTGAGCTCAGAGGCACTGAAATGTGAGACCTGCTAGGGCTAAACAATGTGATTTCTACCTGTGTGTAGCCTGTACAATACTTTCCCTACTTGGATATCTCCTATGTTTCTTTTTTTTTTTTCTTTTTTTTTTTATCTTTTAACCTTTAAATTTTTACCTAAGTGGAGGGCAGGGCTAATAATGTTTTATGGAATGCTGCATCTCCGATTTCCTGGCTGAGGAAACATGAGTCCAGGGGTTTCCACTGCAGTGAACTTTTGTAAGGAAGATATCACCTACCTTTGATGAAATCCAGGATGAAATAGCTTTCTAATAATGTTACAAATGAGAGAAACAACACAGAAAAGAAGCCAGAAGGTGCAGGAAAAATCTATGAAAACCGTCTGGGGGACGGGGTAGGATGCAAGCATGAAAAAGTGACAGCCAAAACCAGCACAAGCCACTTGCAAGCCCATTTGTGGACACAAAAGATGTGTGAGTTTCTAGGGAACTGGCCCTAAGCATGGGTAAATCAGGCCAGCCCTGGCTGCTAGCAGGAATCTCTCTGGTGGTGTTATCTGGTTGGGTGTGGATATGAGCTTTGCCTGTGTTGTCCAGGGTGGGCTATTACTGCTTAAACCAAGGATGGTATAAAGTTCAAGGAGAACTCCAGAGGGGTTTTTTTCTGAATAAAAACAATTCAGTAAGTTTGTCACAGGCTTTGAAACCTGGTATTTGGGGTAATTTTTTCTCTTTTGCTTTCCCTTGAAAACACCAAAGGACAGGATCCCACACGTCTTTACATTTAAGTAGGATGTTCCTGGCAGTTAGTTGCTTTTTAGAAGCAAACTTCTTCCTTTTTGGGTTTTTTTTGTTGGTGGTGGGTTTTTTTGTTTTTTGTTTTTTTGTTTTTTCCTTTTTTTTTTTCCTTTGCAAATGCTTATTTTTCTGTACCACTCCAGATGTCTCATTTGGGGTATTGTGGGCTGTGCAGCTGCCAGTCCATTTCTTCTGTGTCTGCTGAGGATCTGGAGTGGGGCTGTGACACTCTTTCCTCACAGGCTGTAGCTGTCATAGCATTTCCAGGACAAATGAAGACCAGGTTTTGCTGCAGAAGTCCACTGGTGGAATGTGACGGCTGCTCTCGTACTCCGTGTGTGCTGGCTCCTCCAGGTGTTTGTAAATGAGGTTCCTTTGGATGCTGAATGCTCAGAGGGTCTCTAAAGGTCAAAGGGTTTGTAATCACTCTCCTCTGATGCAGGATATCTGGAATACTTTGTACATCTCCTCTCTGATCATTGTCTGAATTGAGACTTTACACNTATGAAGACCAGGTTTTGCTGCAGAAGTCCACTGGTGGAATGTGACGGCTGCTCTCGTACTCCGTGTGTGCTGGCTCCTCCAGGTGTTTGTAAATGAGGTTCCTTTGGATGCTGAATGCTCAGAGGGTCTCTAAAGGTCAAAGGGTTTGTAATCACTCTCCTCTGATGCAGGATATCTGGAATACTTTGTACATCTCCTCTCTGATCACTGTCTGAATTGAAACTACAGTGGAAAGGGAGTAGGGAAGACTGGGGTGGGGCTGTGCACTGGAGAAGGTGCTCTGAGTTTCCTTTTAGACCTTTCAGGTGTAGATGGACCCACAGCACCCTGCTTTTGCAGCTATTGAGCCTGACCCACAGGTCACAGAATTAGGCTGGTGGAGAGATTTCGGGTCAAAGGAAGGAGACACAGGTAAGGGAGGATCTGTGTACTGCTGGTGAGTGTCAGGATCAGTGTCTATTCCTGCTGTCCTGTTCTCAGGCCAGCACTGTCCTGGTCTTCTCTCTGCCCATGTCTCTCCTGCTTTTAAAGAAAAATCTGAAAACCAAACCAGAAACCAGTACATTCATTGTTTTCTAGACTGTGTGATGGCGCAGAGAGATAGTGATAAAAAGTGTGTCTTGGAAATAAGGAAACGAGGCTTGCCTTGGGGTGGAGGTAGGCCTTAGTCATACCACTGCTTGTGCTCTGCTGAATAAAGGTCATGGAAAGGTTTGTAGGGAAGCCTTGCGGGTTTTCTTCTTCATAAACAAAATTCCAGCCAGCACTGCTGCAACCCGAGGTGCATCTTCAGCGTGTCTTTGTGGAAACATCCCGTCCCCTCTGCACCCTGCCAAGCTTGCTAGGGGCTTAGACCTCCCAACAAACTCAGGGATTTCCTTAAATCCCTGTAAATCAGAGCTCTATTAAGAAGCAGAAGGGGAATAAACCACCAAGAGGCTTTCCTCCTTTTTTCCAAAGTCTGTGTGTGCCATAAATTGAATGGACCCCCCCTGAGACGTGGGGAAACCAAACTCTTAAAATGCATAGTAAAGAGTTAGTAATTGTTTCAAACAGCCAACTAAAAATGCTTTTTATTACAAGGCTGGAGCTCTCTTTCACATGTGAAGCTGCTTGTTCATTTTGGCAGTGAAGGCTGCTTTTATGCCTCCCTGGGGACAGTGGTAAAACTTTCAGCAGCTCAGGCACAGAAACCAGCCCTCTGTGGAACTGGAAGTTGTTCTGCAGACTTCCCAGTCCTCTGCAGCTTGCTTTCAGATTTTGCTGATTAATCCACTTCTGTTCGGGACAAGGAGAGGTGAAGATGGTGCTGTGCAGGGCTGGGACCAGGCTTGGCAAGGGCATTTGATGTCTGTGGGTTGGTATGTTCCTGGGTGATTTTTCCTGACATTCAGCTGTTGGGTGCAAGGAATCAGCACTTTTCACACAGTTGCACTGAGAGATGGACAAGAGCTGGATTTATTGCCACTGTGAGCAGGAGAGCAGAAGGCTCTGCTAATCCTGTCCCAAAGTGGTGGCAGAAATGCCCATTCCTGCTGGGGCTGATCAAGGGGAGCAGGGGACACTCAGACAGAGGGACCATGTGGAGTTGGCCATGTCTCTGAATCAGAGAGCTTTTCCTGCAGGTGGCACACTGCATACTCCCTTGGCAGTGATTACTCTTAGATGTTTGTCCTTCAGTGGCAGCCTTAACGTAACAGATGCTGGAGTTTAATTTTGTCTGTCTGTCCCTCTGGAGTTCATAGAAGCCTTGAGGCTTCTGCCAGCAGCACAGCCCCAGCACATCCCCTCAGGATCACCGTGTGCTGCCTCTGGATGCTTCCCCCGTGGCTCCTGACCCGTTTCTCCCCTTGCTTTGCAGATCACTGGCGTTATCCTCCTTGCAGTCGGCGTCTGGGGCAAGCTCACCCTCGGCACCTACATCTCCCTCATTGCTGAGAACTCCACCAATGCCCCCTACGTGCTCATCGGGACGGGCACCACCATCATCGTCTTCGGCCTCTTCGGCTGCTTCGCCACTTGCCGTGGCAGCCCATGGATGCTGAAGCTGGTGAGCAAACCCAAGTGCCTTGGGAGGGGAGGAGGGCTTTTGGATCAGCTGGGATTCCCCCCACCCCCTGACAGATGTTGATGAAGCTTTCTAGGCACTTAAGCTAGGTTTAATTAACCTTTATGTTCGGCATGTGTGCCTCTTGGACAAAGTGAGGCAAAAAAACCCCTTTGCTAAAACCAATTTTTGATTGACTATGACTGAATTTTGCTACACATGGCACAGAGGCCCAAGTGTTTGGAGCAGGGTGGAATGCTGCTGAATTGCTCTGTGAGTCATTCTACAACTATTCTGATTTTCTATGAGCCAGATAGATAAATGTATTTACAATCTTAAAGATGCCCAAAGCACCATAAATATGAAATTCTTTGAAACTGTATTTTAAGGGGTCATTTTAACACCCTGATGTGAAATTATAGTTGGTACCTCATAAAATCACTTCATAAAAGTACACCAGCCCTTCTTTTTCTCCTAACATTCCCTAGGCTAGAACAATTCAACCCAAAAAGCACTGTATAGTATGTTTGGCCTCATCTCAAAAGCATCAGGGGCTCAAGGTGCCCTGAGCAGAGGGGAAGCTGTTATCCCTCAGCCCACTTTAATCTCTTTCTTTGTGAATTTCTCTGTTCTGAGTGTTCCAGCCTACCTTAAAATTCAAAATAACTACAGGTTAAACAAACTTACATGATAAACTGTGTTTCTAGGCATGTTTAGGAGCAAAATCCTGCATGTGCAATGATTTGAAGGGTGCAAATATCACTTGTGAAGCACTGAACTAGTGAGAAAGGGCTTGACAGTACAGTGCATCTCCTGCTGCAGTATTTTGGGACTGGTTTTCTAAGGAGATGGGATGATTTTTCTCCAGTTTAAACTGCATTTTTAAAAAGGACATGTTAAAGGGAGATAATTTCCTCAAATGATGGCAGGGAGGGGAAGGGGAGAGGTAGCAGCTGCAATTCCATCAGTTGGTGGCCAGCTGGCAAGTGCCGCACTGCTGTCTCTTGCTGGTGATGTGCTGTCAGGGCATGTGCAGAGGCTTGCTGGAGTCACTGCAGTCCAGATGGGAAAGGGATAAAGGTGAATGATGATACAAAGCCATAGGAAATCAGGCTCTGCTACCTGCTCCATAACTCATGTAACTTTCTTAAAGTTATACCACTAACAGTAGCATGTGCTGTTCCAAGCACGTGGGTTTATTTTCATTGTACGTATAAGAAATGTTTCTGTTTTTCTTTTCTCTCCTGAACAGACAGTGATTTGACAGCTGCATTAATTGGACACCTTTTTTTTCCCTAGTTCTGCTTTCACCATTGGGCTCCTTTCCCCAATAACCTTTCATTAAGGCTAAGTTTCCCTTTCTCCACTAAATCCTGCTAGGACTGAATTTAATTTAAAGTGTTTCCTTTCTTATATAACTGTTACTTAGCAGGTAGACTAAAAAGGTATTTTTTCCTCCAGAAGATTAAGCCCCAACTTCAAATTTTACTATTCCCACTTTGCATTTTTTCTTTACCTTCTTTATTTTTGCTTAGATATATTTTTAGTATTTGGTGAGTGCCTACACTGAAAGCTCTGTTTTCAAGGTTTATTTAGCTCATGGTCCAAATGCTGCACCTAAAGCCAAATATGAACCTTGGCTCAGCAAAGTATTTGGAGCATATGTCTGGTGTTACTCTGAGAATATTTCCAGTGAAGGCAATGTTTCACTTCATTCATTGGAGAAACTTCAGGAATCAGGCAGCAAATCCCAATCTGTCAGTGAAATAGATAAACACAAACTAAAACACCTGGGGAAGCCTATTAACCTTAGCAGAGCACCATGCAAACAGGAAGGGTCTGTTTGTATCCCTTATTGCAAGATCAAAACCTGAGTGACTTGGATTCACCTCTGGCATGTGAGTGTGTTTTTATGTATATAAGAATCCTAAGAAATGTGGGAACAGAAATGTCAGAAAAGCCAGTAATTAAGCAATATGTATCAGTTGTGAGTTGTATAAACACATGTATGAACACATTCAGGTCATAACCTGTGTATCTCCTCCAAAAGACCTTTGGTTTCTTAACATCTTTGAAGGGTGTCTAGAGGGGAAAGTTTCATTTTATGTGATAATATCTGTGCTGAGATAAAAGCCTATCACATTCTGACTTCTCTTGCCTCCTGCCTTTTCAGTATGCCATGTTCTTGTCCCTGGTGTTCCTGGCTGAGCTAGTGGCTGGCATTTCAGGGTTTGTCTTTCGCCACGAGGTAGGTGGAAATGTGCTGAGTTTGCATCTGGCAGCGCCTCCCTGGGCAGGAGCTGCTGAGGAGTTCCCTGGAGCCTGGAGAATGTGTGGGGTGCTGAGCTCGGGGGCTCCAGCACATCTCCAGGGATGTGGCTGATGTGCAGCAGTAACTTGTACAGCTCTTAAAAACCTACGTGATTCCCAATGAAGGGATTTAGCCAAAGCTCTTGCCCTCAGCTGCCTGATGATTTACTCTGGAGCTATCAGGTTTTGTGTGTCCACCATGTGAGATCTTCTTTACTCTTTCACATATGCTGAGGGATGCAGAATAGATTAAATTATTTTCTTAAACACAGCTTTTTCAGCCAGAAAAATGCTGGTTTATGTAAGGCAGAGACAACTTCTGCATCACACCAGACTTGATGTTTNTATCTTGAGAATAAGGAGAGATTAGAAGTAGAGTGAGGTAGGAAACTGGGGCAAGAGGAAGCTTTTAAAAAGCATGATGGTCTAGATTTGTAGTAACAGTTCTGCTTTAGCCACTGTAATCAGGTCTGTCTCTGGCTGTAAGTCCATGCACCTACATGCCACTGGTGCTGAAACAGAACAACCCCAGAGACCCTCCTTGTCTCTGCCCTTTGCATTAACTGGTTTTTGTCTCCTCTTTTGACATCACATTTCCATTGCCATAGAGTTTTCTGCTGTCCACGCTTGTGAGTGGTGGGTTGTTTTTAATGTGGTCCTGAGGTGCCTGTCCACCTGCTGAGGATTCCCATTTCATCCCACCTCACCTGCAGCAGCTCCAGGGTCAGACTGCTGCCTTTTGGGAGAGGCAGTGCCTTGTGAAGGCCACAGCCATGAGGGTTGCTCACATCATCTGCTCCCCAGCCCCTTTCCCACCCAAAGTGCCATTCCTGATGGTGAAATTCCTGGTATTTTCCAGCTGAGGGACCTCTTGCTCCTTACTCAAATCCCTTTGGTGCCAGGGATGCCTGGTCAGGAGATTTGTGTCTTACTTTGGTGCCACTGACTTGTGTCCCCAGGGTGTTTGCACAAGCTTTGGCCCCACCTGGCATCCATGAGCAGGGAGAAGCATGCACTAAGTATCCTTCAAACTTAGTGCTGGAACAAAGAGTTTGGGGGAAGAAGCATAAAATGATACCTTATTGATAGGTTAAGTAATTTTACAGCATTTTTTTAAACATATAATTTTGCTGGGGTAATCTTGTTTATTAAAACCAACTGGAAAAATGGCATGAATGATTCCTGACAGTTAAAAGGGAGCTCTGCCAGCTCTAAAAACAGCCTTAAAAATAACTGAGGAGGGCTAGTTTGGGTGTCTTGTTAGGAAATTTGGAAATGCATTTGCTTCCTGCAACAACTGCTTGAGATTTTGTGCTTCTTGTTGCTCACATGGGCTGTTTTTTTTCCCTCACAGATCAAGGATACTTTCCTTAGGACATACACTGAAGCAATCCAGAATTACAACAAGAACGATGAGCGGAGCCATGCAGTGGATAACGTACAGGAAAGTGTAAGTCTCAAACTGGATGACAAAAATTAGTTCATAGAGCAAGCACAGATTTCATCCCAGAACACGACCTGCAGGCTGCAATTTGCAAGCAAAATTAGAGGCTGGCAAAGCTGATCTAAAAGAAAAGTATTTTAGCTGAAATGCTTGCCCAGGATGCCTGAATTTTAGTGAAAAATCTGTCTGATAAAGGCAAGGCCTGTCCCACTGGCTCGTTGTTGGTTGCAGATCTTGAATTAGGTTTAGGTGGCAGTTCTGTTCCTAAAGAACACACCTTGTTCCGAAGGGAATTTGTCAGTAAGATTATAAAATATTTTAAATTTGAGCTGGATGAGGTAGGGTTTTATAATCTTGTGTCCTGCGTCACTGATAAACTGCAACAGTTCTCTTCACAAGTAGAGAGAGGCTGGCAAAGGACACCTAGTGAGTTAAGGAGAAAAAGTGGGTATATTTTCCCCAGAGGAAAAGGGAGAGGGAAACTGCTGAGGTTGGCAGTGAAAGCTGTGCTGGAGGGATGGAGTAGGATCTTGGTGGAGAAGAGCCTTTCTGACCCCCAGGGGTGGTAGCAGGGCAGTGGGGGCTTGCCTTTCCTTCCAGCAGGGCACAGGGCAGGAGCAAATGCCACAGCACAGCCAAACCAGTTGGGGATGCCACCTACAAGGGACCAAGTCCACCAACTACAGAACAGAGTGACAAAATTCACATTTACATTCCCACTGGAAGCTCTACCCTAGCAAGAAGCTATTCCTTCAGTTTGCAGTACATTCTATGACCCAATTTCCTTTTCATGTGATTGTAAGTCAATGAATGGCTGAAATATCAGTGTAATTGTATTGATAACTTCTAGACCTTTAGAAATTACAGCTGTTATGTTGGACCCTTCAGCATGGTTGAAACTGTACTCTAACCTGGCTTCTCCTGGTTAGCAGATTGCTGCAGTGCTCCAAACTGAGGATATTCTGCTGTCAAATTGCCTGTTTGCATAATGTTAACCTGTATTTTAAATTTTGGTTTCCTTGGAGTTGACCAAACAAAATAGTTCTGAGTAGTTTTTCAGTGTTTCTGTTGTAGCAAAATGTTAACTTCATTCATAGTTCTCTTTTTACATGAACTGCATTTATAAGCCCTTTCCATGCAGGAAATTCAGCACATAGTCCATATGTTTGAGTCTCTGTCTTCTAGCTTAGGATCTAAATCAGAACATCCTTCCCAATTTAGGGTTTTCTAGCTGACTTCTAGATACACCCTGTGAACATATGGTCTCATTCTATTCACAGCTCAGTGAATTGTCCTAGAAATTATTTTGGTGAGTTAGAGAGGCTTCACCGTATTGATTTGTACTAGTTTCAGCTTGTATGTGTTACATGTATTGTGTATAATGCTTTGAGGTCTTGAATTTACAGGGTCATCTTTAATCAAATAAAAGAGTGAAGAAAACAAACAAAGATAAAACCCAACAGACTGACAACTAAAAAAAATGGGTTTATGGCTGGACCTTTGTCAAATGTTACAAATAATGGTTCTGCTCATAAATACCTTCTTTTTCATAGGTCATCTGCTCCAATGTTCTGTAAATTATACCTCTGCTACTTTTGTAATTCATGAGGCAGGGGTGGTGTCTGCTTTTCAAAACTTGAGGTGCTCTGTCTTTATTTTGACTATGAGCTTATGAAGTGAGCCGAGATGATTCTGTTCTCATTTTAATTCTGTTTTGTTTGCCTGTGTGTTTCAAACCTGCGTCTTCTCCCCTCCTAGCTGAGCTGCTGTGGCATCCAGAGCTACACCAACTGGAGCACCAGCCCTTACTTCTTCAAGCACGGCATCCCTACGAGCTGTTGCATGAACTCCAGTGACTGTAACACTCAGGACCTGCGCAACATGACCGTGGCTGCCACTAAAGTAAACCAGAAGGTACCAGTAACCTTGTGCCAGAGGCAGCTGGGACACCTCCCAGCACCTCAGTGGAGTGTATGGCTGCTTGCAGTTGCTTTTCATTTCGAAGGTTTTGTTGATAATGTGCAAATAAGGCTGCAGTGATGGTAAGGGTGGGCTTAGTCCTGCACTTGCTTCATGTTCTTTGAGCTGGCCTTTCCCAAATCCAATCCCAGCTGCAGCAGTTGTGAGGAAACACAGGTGAATGTTGTGCTTGGTGGGTGCATTTACTGTGAGCTAAAATCTTTGAACACGTAGGGCTGCAAGCACAGCACAGCCAAAGTGACCCTTTCTCTGGGGTCACCTGGAGGAACAGTTTGGGAAGACAGAAATAGAAGGCAAGTTGGGAGAACAGGAAGAAAATGAATAATTAAGAAATAAAAATACAGAAAATGCTAAGAAAGGGAAGAATAAAGAGAAAATAATGCAGCATCTATGCATTATACACTGTGCTGAAGAAGTGCAACTCCAGTTTTTGCTTCATGTGCTAGTGTGTCATCAATTCTTCCTCACTTGAGATTTGCAAGAGAGGGAACAGTTTTTTGATAAGAGGAATAGTATTGTGGCTAAATCATCATTCTAAATTGAAGCACAGCTTAGTCAGACTTAAAGATTATTTTCTTTTCTGTTTTTATTTTCAGAGATCTATTTAAAAAATAAGTAGAAGTCCTGAGTAGACAACAGGGGAAATATGGAAATGCCTCTGTCTCTTCGGTTTCTGTCTTTTTCACTTCAGTTACGTGTGATTCAGAAGGTTGGACTGGTGGCTGAGCACAGCCTGAAACATCTTTCAAAACCAGTCAAGTAGACAATGTTTTCTGGCATGTATTGTGAAAGGGATACTAGAGGATTATTTTCCATTAAGCCTTTCTCTCTTTTTTTGCAATGGTTTAATGAGAGCCACTTGTTGCAGATGTGTGGAATGCTGGTGGTGTCCATTGGTTGAGTAACTCACAGTCACCACCAGCAGAGTAATCTTGCATGAGTACAGAGGATGACTGAACAGGTTCAGTTGCTCTTGAATTTGCTAGTGAATTTGCACTAACTTGATGTTTTTGCAGAAGTGGAAGAAGGAAGGTGAGAGGCAGGGCAGGGTGGATCTAGGGCATGTGCAGCACCCACAGCAGGCATGGTGGGCAGCCCACCCTGAGCCCCTGCTGCTGCTCCTCTTCCCAGCAGGAAAGCTGTGGTGTGAGTGGTGTTCCACCAGCAGGTCCCAGCTTTGCAGTTCAGGACAGCCATGCCCTCTGAACCTTTCCTGGCTGCACAACCATTTAGGTACCATTTGCACTGCCAGCACTGACCTGCTTTTTCACCCAAGTGCCAGGCTTGCTCTGCCTGCACAGGGAAATAAATCCCTGTCCACTTTTGAGTTCCTTGTGGCACAGGATACCTGCTGAATTGTAAGAAGCAACTGAGGGATCAGTGTGTGCTAGTCCAGGACTAGTAACACCTTTCCAGCCATTCCTGCTCCTTACTCTCCTGTCAAATGCACAAGTCACCTGACAGAAAAGCACTGCTGATTCCTCAGGAAATGGTTGAAGTAATTACTTGATTTAATTACTTAGAGGAAATTTGGATGATTGGAAGTTCATATGGTTTTGTCTTGTTTTCTAACATAGCCATTAGAAATCAAAAGTTGCAGAATTCTGGTACACAGTTGTGAGATATTGGAGTTGTCCCAGACATTTGAGCAAAGTGGAATGCTTCTGAAAGGCACATAGGAATAAAAAACAAGAAGGAGAAAATGTTGTTTGGCCCTATCCTTCCACTTCAGATGAGTAGCAAACATTGCCTCTGACCCAAGCCCCTTGCTCATCTTGGAAACAGGCCCTTTGCTCTCTGTGTGTTGGAGAAAAGGGAAAATATTTATTGCCTGTGTTGTGGAAGACCCTTCTCACCATGTCTGTGGACATGTATATTTGGATTACATCTTTTGGTGGATCTTGAAAAACTGTCAGTAAGACGAATTCTCTATGAGCCAATCAAATTACTGGCAGTTTCTGAGGACTAATAATGAATTAACCAGAGAGGATTAAACTAATTATATAATTACAGGACTAAAAGACAGCATTCCTGGATTTTCTTTGTCAATTCTGACCCTAACTTGCTTAGTGACCTTGGGTTAATTATTGAGGCTCTCTGTTTCTCCATCTCCAACAGCACTAATACCTAACTTTAGGAGCTGTCATTAGGATTAGCTAATTAACATTCATCTAGTGCTTTTAGTCACAGTTCTTTACCAAGAAACCTCCAGAACTATTTCTTTCTAAAATCTTAAGAAAGGAACAGATGGATGGAGTCAAGAAAGATCAGATCCTTTGTGAAGCGTCCCTTCTGTGCTCTGGATCCCTGGATCAGCACCCAGAGGTGCTCACACAGTGCTGCACACATCTCTGTGCTGCAGTGCAGCTCGTGGGTGCTGCTTGCACTCTGTCCGTGCACAGCAAGGACTGAGCAATCAAGCCATATGTAAACAATGTGCTTCAATAAACAGATTATTGTGGCTTGGGAAAACAAGAGTCTTCAAGTGAGGAGGGTGATCAAAACCCTGCCATTGCATGTTTTGTTGACAAGATCTTCTTCTCCCTCAAATCACCACTGTGCTTCAATGTTGCATCTCTTGAAAGCTCTTCAACAGAACGGATTTCAGAAGAGCTGGGAGAGCATTAAGCCGTGTCAGACAGAATGAAAATACTGCTTGAGAAATCTAATCTCATTGCATAACATGTAAGACATGCAAACTGTAGTTGCTTGATGGGTTAAATAAGCGAGCTTGAATCAGACCTACTGTAGACTGTGGTAAAACATAGTTAATATGAACCCATAAACATTTCAGAAATTAATTAGGACCAGCTGTGCTGGTCCTCAGCTACTATTAGGTTCAGCATTTCATTACTCTCAGGATTAAATGTCTTGTGATGTTATAAAAGAAGTTAAAGAAATGGTACAATTTATTTAATGAATGGCCTGTCTATAATAAAGGACATTGTTTGTCCTTCTCACTGCTGTTTTTTACAAGCAGCTGATGATCTGAGGTCATAAAGTGTTCCTACAGTGCTTGCAGAGCGAGGGGTGTGTGGGTGTAGGTGAAATGTGGAGACACTTCTCTCTTATGGGACAGGAATACAAACTGGGAAAGGCAACTCACTGTTATTTCTGAGTTTTCCAATTTCTGATAAAGTGGATAAAGTTATAATGTATAAAACTCCTCAGGACTGGCCTTAAGCCAGAGTATTGGTCATTTGGGGAAGGTGACGAAAGGGGCTGAGCAGTGACTTTGGATAGTGGGGACAGATGGGTTAACAATGAAAGAAAAAAGATGCCATCTTTCCTTTTTTCTTCACATATCAAGTAACTTGTTTAGATTAATTTAGGCACCACAAACTAAGAGATAATTTCAAATGCTTTTTTGAGGTGTGAAATAATGAGGGGAGAATCTTTGCAAGCATTATTGAACTGAGGGGGAACATCTCAAAAAACTCTATCCAAAAGAAGGGCAGATATTGTACATGAACCCTCTGGCCCCAGTCTGAGCTGTGAATTGAGACCTGAGAAAACAAGTCAGCAGAGAGATTTGATTTGGGAAGCAGGACAGGGAATTTTATGTCCAAGGGCAAATGAACTAAGAAAATTCATACAAAATCCTTGATAACTTTGTTACATGGTTTAAAGTTACATGCTGTTCAGTGCCTTCCCTGGTGTCCTTTGATGGGTAAAAGCAAGCAGAATGCCTCAAGGGACACTTTATTAAATACCTAGAGTATTAAGAAATCAGCATCATTTATTCATTTTTGACATCTGTATTGTATTATAACATTGGTGTATTGTTACTGATTTGGTTTCAGGTCAAAGCTATATTGTTTTTTAACAGACTTTCTTTTAAAAGACCCATAAAAATGAGTGCAGCATCACATTTAGATTTTAAAAGTATTGAAATGCATTCGTTTGTAAAAGGAACTGGTTTCTTCCACAACTGCACATCATTCACTCAGAATTGCTATTTAAAAAAAAAGGTGCCACTGTTGGAAATTACAGCAGAAATATTATCTAGCCAGAGTTCATTTTAAATGAGAAATTTCTATGTATGCATTCATGGCAGGGAAGGTCAGTACAAGGAGTGATGATGTTTGTTTTCCAGGGCTGTTATGACTTGGTGACCAGTTTTATGGAGACAAATATGGGAATCATAGCTGGAGTGGCTTTTGGGATTGCATTCTCACAGGTAAGCGCATAAACACTCCCCTTCCCCCCTGTTCTTTCCCCCTCTTTTTCTTTACCTGGACTTCAAGGAAGGAAGGATTATGGAAAGGGACTGAACTCAGCATGCTCATTAGTCCTGAGGTCATCTGTTCATTGATTTTCTTTTTTTCAACTTAAATGAAGTTTCTCCTTGGGAATATCAGTTACGGTTGAGCTAATGACTAGCTCAAGGAAAACAACTTGTCCCTCCACTGGGTCAAATAGAGGTTAACCCAATAAAACATTGGCTTAAATGGAGCATAAACAGCTAAGAAGACAAATAGCTTATCCATTGTTTGGGTAGGCTTCTATCTTCTAAGTACTCTAATTTGTTCTTAAAGGACTCAAGAATTAAATGAGTGCACCCTCAGGCCTCCCCATCCTGGACCTGGAGCCTGGAGGGGACACTTTGTGACAAATTTTATTTATTTTCCCTTTAACAGTGAACACTGAGAAATGATAAGTCTACCAAAATCAGATTGTTAAACCTTGACTGCACCAAAAGGAGGGTGGCACCAGAGCAGCAAGAGGAGAGCTAAGAAGGGGGTTTCTGCTCCATGATATTCGAACTGCAATCATGTAGAAAGGAACTGGGAAAACTAAAGGTCTGGTCAGGTTGTTCTGATCTAAAAGGGGCAGGAAAACACCCGAATCTTTCAAAAAGGTGCTCCTTTATACCAGTTACTTCACATGTGACAGCAAGGACTCTACTGGGAACATGCCAAAATGAGAGAGAGGGAAATATGCACAATTCTAAACTGTCCCCAAGCTGTGTGGAAAATGGCCCCCACATCCTCCCCATCAGCATACACACAGCCTGAGGGAGCCCTAAAATTGTCTGGGCTCAGCCTGGCTGACTGCCCTGCCCTGGGCACATCTGGAAGCTGATGCCCTGTAGCCAAGGTGTTGGATGTGGGGAGTGTGTGATTTGGTGTGGCTGGAAATGTTGGCTCATCAGAAGAGCAGCTGCTCAGAGCATGTGCTTGCATGTGAGGGTTTGGAGATCCAGAAAAGGTGAACAATCTGGAGCTGTTTGTGCATGGATGAGTGGAGGGGATTTTTAATGGGCTGTTCTCGTTCTTGTTGAAGGGTGACAGCATTGATACTCTTCTCCAGCCGTGATTATGGCTTGATTACTGCTATAGGACTCCAAGCTCAGGTTTCAGTTTGGGTTCTAGACAGCCAGAAGGCTGTAAAGCATCTTTTTAAATGCCTCATGTAAAGCTATCCAAAAGAAAAATGAGGCTAGTAGAATTGTAAAATACGCTGCTGAGGGAAAAAGTCAGGACCAATACTGCCTGAAAGCCTTTAATGGGTGTTTCATGGCAGGCTGCAAGGCACTTTGTCCCTGTGACTGATGGGGAAAACGAGGTGTGTTTGATGTGGTGTTGGCATCTCAGGCTGCTGGTGGCACCATGAGCCCTGCTGCCGGGTGGGGATGTCACTCCCCAGCCCCACAGGGCTCTGGCACTGTAAGGACATACCCATCTGCTTGAGGTGTTAGCAAACAAACTGAAGAGAGAGGCTGCAGAGAAGAATGCAGCTCTCCCAGGCTGTGAGGAATAGAAGGTGGCCAGTTGTGATTTACTGCCTAATCTGTTTTGCTGGGCCCAATCAGGGACAGTGTTCACAGACTGATTTCAGGTTAACGTGGCTGGCAGGAATGCCAGGCAGGGCTCCAGCTGTAGGCGAGGTTTCACTGTTCCTATTGAGAATGGGTTTAATCTAAATAAAAGACAAATTAAATCATGTTGCTCTTCTACAGTAAAGCATGCTCAAGGGCCTTTCCTTCACCTGATTGGTTAGGTGTTGAGTAGCATGGGGAATGTGCTGATGCCCAGAAGTAGGGAAAGTTGATGTAATGGCATTGCAAATCTTACAGGCCTGGCACAGACCTCCCCATCAGAGTCAAGTTTTTGTAAAAAACACTGTGTTACTGACCTTGTGTGCTCTGCTCCTCGGGTTTGAAATAATAACAATAAAATAAAATTTGATTGGTTTTGGACTTGGATGCCAATGCTGACTTCCAGCTGGAATAATTTCCATTTAGCAGGTGCTCTTCAGAGCAGAAAAATGATTGCTGTGTTGTGCCCAACAGAGAATAAAATTATGCAAACTGCATGGATGATGGAGAGCTGTGCCTAGATAAAACTACAGTGGCAGGCATTGGCTTAAGGAATGCAAGAGGCACTGTCTGGAGAGGTTTATAGATTGTAAGAAGGGGAGACTCAGTGCAATGTTCAGGCCACATTATTCCCTTTGTGCTGAGTGACTGAAAATCAGGTGTTCTCCACATGCTCCAAACCAGTTGTTGGGCATATACAGGTGCCATCATTCTAAGATAAATTCCCAAGCAGCCATGGGCCCTCTCTACTGTGCAGCATCCACCTGCCCTCTTTACTGGCAGCATTAATGTGGGTGGCTGTGCCTGAGTGTGGATGCAGTTCTGGTGCAGACATCATCCCCTTGTCTGCTGCAGTTCCTCCCTGAGCACAGCGAGGCCGGGACCTGCTCAGGGCTTGGGGAGTGGGTCCACGTCAGCACCCAGTATGAAATCTGGTCTAAGACTGTAGGTTGTTTCTAAAGACTAATCTTTAGGTGTGTTTCTAAAGACTGATATGTTCCTAAACACTAAATCACAGTGGATTCAGTGTGGAGGCAGGACCTCTGACAGAGGCACACCATGGCACAGAAGGCTGACTCAAATAAGTGACATGTGACACAGAAAATTCTCTCTTTTAAAATAGAGCCAAAGAACCTGCACATTTGGAGATTTGCATTTTGAGAATATGACAAGATATTGAGCTAAAAAATTATTTCTGATGGATTAACCCCCCCAGGTTTGGCTTACCTGATGTGCTGATGAATTCCTAGTTCAACACATTTCTATCTATAGAAATTCTCCCAAAGAATGAAAAATGGTGACAATACCAAGACCCTAAATAAAATAGAAATTCAAATTGCAATTCAGTTTCTTTCTCTTCAGTATAATAAGGTGTAATAAATATGTCATGCAGAACAGCTTCCAGTCAGTGGTAACTCCTACAGAGTAAATGTATTAAAAAGCCAGTTATTAATGTGTACAAAAGTGGTAACATTGCTACCAAATATGCTGTGGATGGTTTTCAATGGTCAGAACTAAGATGTGCATGAGATTGCTCCTAGAAACCATGAGAAATTCACTGTATCCTGCTTGCTGGAATGACCTGTGGCCAGCAGGATGGTAGTACAGAGGACACACCTGAGGGGTGTGTGTTTCCCAGTTGTCTAAACCACAGAATTTGTCAGCATTTTCGTTTCCTGTGGCAAGACCAGGGTATGGAAAACCCTCTGCTTTCTGTATAATAGCTCAGAAGACCAAGATAATCTTAGGAAAAACAGGAAGAAAAGAAAAATTAAGAGGACAAATGCAGAACTGAGGGTGACATCTTAGCACTCAAAAATCAAGACAGTAAAATCAAATAAATGAATAAGTGGATAAAAGTTGAGAAGGGGCATTTGAGAGGCAATGAGAGTGCGGGGAAATGAATGCACCTCCCAGCAGCAGTTTCTTTGTGGGAATCCTTTAACTCCAATTCTGGTTTTTCAAAGGAGCTGCGGGGACCTGGTGCACAATAGGATAAGGAGCTTCCTCCTGCCTGAAGAGCAGAGGAGGCAAGTGGTGGAACAAATGCAGAGAACAAGGCAGGGTGGAGAGTGCTGATTTGTGCTGCACAGTCTGGGAGCCCCTAGCCCGACTTAAATGCAGAGGATTGTAGTTATGCCTGTAGTGAAAGAGCACCGTGAAGAAAATCCAGCAACTCAGTACAATATTGCCTCGTTTTGGTTACAGGAGGAACAGTGCTCTTGTGATTAAATGTGGAAGTCAACACATGGAAAAACACGTTTTTATATGCGTTCAAAGTACTTCCAGAATATTTATTATAGCTCTGCTATGTCCTTGTAATACTTAGAAATGCTGAATAAAATGTGTGTGCAATGGCTTGATATACATGCCATTATTTTTGAAATACAGACTTAAACATTATGTCACTATAACCACTTAAATGCCTAAACCAGCCTAAGGTCAGAGCCAAGAATCAATAAGTGGGCCAAAGATCAAGAAGATACATTCATGAGTAACCTGCCATTTGTCTTAGGAGTGAGCTGATTAAAAGAAAACACCATTGTGTGCCTGCAGATGCTACAAAGTTTAGACACACTGATTATTGGAGTAACAGCCTGCACAGAACAGAAGAATCCCTAATTAGAGCTATCTGGGGAAGTCTGCTCCAGCTTAAGGGGGAAAGAAAAGCCTGTGGTTTCCTATTTGTAGAGGCTACAGCATCTTTCCCCTTGTAAACCTGGTACAAACAGCAGGTTGTGGTTGAGAAGGACAGTGGCTGTAATCTGGGTGCTTGTGATGGAGAAAAATAAGCATCTTCAAGGTACATACATTCTTGGCCATTGTAGAGAGGAATTGATTTGTGTCTGGGCTGGAATTTGCTCAGGGAAAATTTGGATTAAATACACTGCAAAGTTCATCTTACTCAAAAATGCAGTAAGGCAGAGAAGTAATTTCCGAGTCCAGCCAAGGAAGGTGAAGAAAGGCTGAAACTCGCCACAAACACTGAAAAGTGACAGTGAAGGAGGTGGGACAGGACCACCCAGAGGCACTCACTCTGTTCAGCCTGTCAGAGCAAGGAGAAACACATAGTATTGTCCAAAACAGAAATGTCATTCTCCGAAATTGAACTGAGCTAAAGAAACAGCACAAGTCAGCTGCAGGAGTGTCATGTAACCTGTAGAGTGTGGTTGGTGTTCAGCAATGCCTTCAACAATTGATTAAATCATCCTCCCAGTGATGAGTAGAAAAGGCAACAAAATGGCTAAAATGTCTTCTTGGTATCAAGTGAGATTTTCAGAGCTGAGGAGGGTTTTCAGAACACACAATATCCTTTGGCAACTAAATCTCAACCCCTGGACCCTGGTAGCTTTGATTTTTGTTGGGGGTTGGTCAGGAGATGGTACCAGTGCCCCACAGCTAGTTACAACCAAGGCAGTGTCATCCTTGGTGTCAAAATCAGAGGGAGCAGGAGGGCTCAACCTGCTTTTAAATGACTCTCTGCCCTTTTGAAATTCCCAGAACAGCTTTGGTGGACACTGAAACAGGAAACAGAGCAAATTTCTGGCAAAAGAAGCATGGTCTGACAAGGACTGTGACATCTTAGAGACAGGAAACAGTTTATCCAGATTTGAATTACCCTGGCTTGGCCTTGCTCTGGGCTGGTGCCAGCCCAAATCAAGCAATTGCCTGGTACAGAAGATGTGTATTTGGATGGTGATTGTGTTAACAGGGAGCACTGCCTGCATGCAGTCCTGGGGAGTGAAATAGGAGGAGCCAGTTTGGATGAGCGCCAGCCAGTCACGCCTAGGCATGCTCTGGATATGCTGAGGAGTTAATTAATTGACCAACCCCAATGAGAAAAGCCAGGTTGAATTATTTACAGCATATTAACACTGTTGGCACATGCAGGAAGCACTAAGAAACTGCAGTCAACAAAACATTGAGAAGACTGAGTGCTTATTGATGAGTGGAAGCCTGGGATCTGTTTTCAATAATCTGAGTGACAGCCAAGGGAATAGTGAATGACTTTTAAAAAAGTTATTTCCAGATTTACAGCGCTCATTTCTACAGTGCTGCATCACTTGTAAAGGAAGCAAAACCACTCTGGGACATTGTGGAGCTTTTCCCTGGCACAGTGATAAAGAAGTTAAAGGCACCAGCTCTCAGGGCTGATGGGTAGTGGTGAGGAATCCAGGTGGAGCAAGTGAAACAGCCTGTAACATGCTGCTACCCCAGCAATTTATTCATTCACATCTGGCTTGGCCAGACATTGACAATGGGAATGAAAAATACCATAAAGGCATGCTGCCTTGTCAAATAAATGATAAAAATCAAGAGGAAGACCTGACAAAGAAAGATGACAGATTCTAATGCTGTTTTTCTAATTAGAGCAGTCCTTAAAATAGGGCATAAATACATTGTGCATAATAACTCCAAAACATGAAATACATGTTTACCAGTGCCCTGCATTGATGTAATTTAACTTCAGTTCTGTTCTGTCTCTGTCTTGTGTGGAACAGTTGATTGGGATGCTGCTGGCATGCTGTCTGTCCCGGTTTATTACTGCTAACCAGTACGAGATGGTGTAACAAGGTGAGCTTTTCCCGTTTCCCTGGTGGTAAAACTAGAAAAGCCTTGCTGTGTTGTTGTGGCTGTGCTGTTACCGCTGAAGACAGCGAGCAAGTTTTACATTCTGAGTGTGTTCATTGGGAATTAAACTTTCCCGCGGGCTACTTTGGGATTTTCATCCCAATTTTGTGTGGTGGGGGAAAAAAAGGGGTGGGGAAGGGGGAAGTGCAGTGTTGAATTTTGTCATTCCACTTATCTTGGAAAGAGAGAGCAAAACACCTGCCGTGAATAACCATTAGCAACCAAAGTGACTGACTTGTTGGTTTATTGGGTTTTTTTAAATTTATTTTTGTTTCCATCCTCCCTGCTCTCCAGTCTTTCGAGAAGTGAGAAGCCCAGAGCCTGTGTGAAGACCAGGAGCTGCAGAATCGGAGAAAGACTGACATGAATGTTCTAGCACACACTGTCTCTCGCACGCACGCACGCACACCCCACGAGCAAGCCCGTGTGCGCGCACACTCGCACCCCACCTCCCGAACTGTCCCATGCGTAGTGTCCCATCCTGTGAAGTTCCACGGTGCCACCCAGGAGCGGCCGGGTCCCCTCGGCCCCCGGAGCCAGCCCCCAGCCCCGCGGCTCGGCGCAGGACGGCACCGTCTGTATGTTCTTGGTCACACAGTAGTTCGCATCGTAAGTTAACAAAGGTAACTCATTAACAGCATTGATCGGGCTGTGCATGTAGTGACTGGAGGGCGTAATTAGCCTTTCACCATGGTTAATAAGTGTTGCACACGTTCATGTAAACCGGTATATGAAATATATATTCTTTTTCGGTTCTATCTTAATTTTCTTGTTTTGTTTATTGCTTTACTAAGGTTTCCATCCTTTTTCCCCCTTCCCCCTGCGCCTGTCCCCC
Source organism: Pycnonotus jocosus (assembly GCA_013400435.1). Lineage (NCBI taxonomy): Eukaryota > Metazoa > Chordata > Aves > Passeriformes > Pycnonotidae > Pycnonotus > Pycnonotus jocosus. The sequence continues at coordinate 773 of VWYP01020109.1, read as the reverse complement.
TTTCCCCGAAAAAACAAAGGAATCAGTAACATAACATAAAAATACTTGAAAACGATGTTAAAATGTTGTGCTTGAAGGGAAACTGTTATTCCTGATGTTCTTCTACATCTTTGATTCTTACTCAGTGTTGTATGCCTAGTGCGTATCCCGGTAGGCTTTGTCTAGTGCATTTTGCCTCGGAACCTGATCCTGTGTAATACTGTTATTAAGCTGTGTTGTTGCTTACTGTGAAGGCAGAACTTTTTGCTCCCTTTTATTTTTATTACGTAGCTATGAACTAATTGAACTGTGCTGTACTGCGGCCTTCATACCTTTTTTCCTTGTTCTTTCTTTTTTTTTTCTTTCTTTCTTTTTGCATTGAGGTTGCAGCCACCAAATACATTGTTTAATCGAATTGAAATAAAAACACACACACAGACACACAAAAAAAAATCACAAAAAAAATAACAGGCATATGAAATATTTTTGGGGGAAAGCAAAAGTTTAAAACCTTTTTAAAAAAAATAGGACTTTTTTAATAATGCCTCTGTCTAGCATGCCAACGAGAATGCATTGATATTGTGAGTATTTGTGATATACGTATTAATAAATGGAACCATTACAGATTTCTAGCTGCTTCCTTCTCATTCTTTAGTTATAAGAAAACTCCTCTTTTGGGATGGGGGAAAGTGGATGTGAAACACCTGGGCACAGGCTGGCATGACATGTCTCTATGAGTTTTTTAACAACTAATTTGCTTGTAAAAGAAAAATGTTACTACCCTGGGAGAAGGG